>CM034351.1:97509022-97553525 GCA_019925275.1 Mytilus edulis | reverse complement strand
TTAATTATGAGTAACATAATGATAATATTTGGTCTCCAGTTCCTTAAAAAAAGGGAACAATTCTGTCAGATTGAGTTCAACTGACATTGACCTCATTTCATGGATCTATGATCAAGGTTAAAGTTGCGCGATTAGGTCAGTTTCTCAGAAACTAAGGAATGACTAAAAGGTGTCAGACTGACAATATTTACTTTTACAAATTATGACTTGGACGGAGAGTTGTCTCATTGGTACTCATACCACATCTCTTTAAATCTACTGACAGTTATTATCTGACTGACCTTTTGATCCTTAATAAAACTGCCTTTTTTAAGTTACTGTCTCCTTGACTTTGAATTTGGTGGAGTAAAAAGCAGTAATGTTCTTCTTATCATTATGTGTGATCATATATCTAGCAAGGATTGCAATCCCATATGTAGTATTCAATTGTGTGCCGAAACCACTTTTCTGCATAAATTTCATTCTATTTTTAGAAACAATGACCTTGATTATTTAACCTTAAATATGTTACACATTGGAAATGACAATACATAATTTTACTGCAGGCATATTAAAGACTGAGATCTAACTCTATGACAATGAATCAAACAAAACAATAAATATTTGATTGCTTTTATTTTCTAAGCATCACAGGTTCTTGTTTTTTGGCATTGACTTGATACAGGTAGAAAGGAGAATAATTTGATATTTCTTGTTTATAAGAGAATGAACATTATTAAATTGATCATTATTCTACAGAAGTCTTACAGTATGACAACTTAGAACAACCATTTTTCTGATATAAACTGAAGAATATATAGTGATAAACCAGCTTGATTTCCCCATCCAACCACTCATAAGGTAACTCAACTGGTGATTGAGATTACTTTGCTGAGTGGTTGATTGAAAAATATATCTGTATATAATACAAATGTCCCTGAAAGAAAATTACCTTTTCTTTAGAAGCTTTATACAAAAAAGACTTACCTACATTTTTTTGTTTTGAGAAAAAAATAACTACTTCCAGGGGAATTACAATTAATGATTTGCCCTTATCAAATAAATCAATGACAATTTATATTATCTCTCAACTACTAATTCATCGGAAAGCATGGTGTTTCTGTCTTGTCAAAATACTAAACTGAAGAATTTCTGTCATCCAGTTACTTATCTTAAGACTCATAAAGTGATAATTTGATAAACAGAAATATGCAGTAGTCAAAAATGGGAAAAGGTTGTACATCATTAACTTAATGTACAACAAGTTTCAACAATAATGTCTTTTTTGAGAATGATGGAACTTCCAATGAAAGAACTTGAAGATAGAAGCTGACAAGGATATATATGTTAGAATACACTGCTTTTGGTCATTTGAGGTAATTTGTCAGTATAAAGATTTTCAATACTTAATGGTACTTGTCAAAAAAAAAAAAAATCAAATTGAAAACAAAATCCTTAACTTTCTTGCTAGAAAATACTTCTGCACTAGTACAAAAAGAAAATGGTTGCGACTAACCCAATGAATACGACTAAAAATGTGTAACTGTCACATAGAAAATTTATTATGCTTTTCCTCCCACATTCAGAACTTTTAAAAACATTGTTAAATAAAAACTATTCTGAAAAAAAAATGTAATGCACTCCTATTTAAAAATTCTCTCGTCAATTACATCTGGATTTCAAAGTGAATATAAGAACTAAAATCTACCACTTATATACGTGTTGCTACAAGTTCAAACTCAAATAAGGAGCTAATAATTTTGTACCCTGGTTGTAAAGTGACAAACTTGAGAGCTATTTCATTTAGGTGCTTTGACTGTTATATACTTTCATATGTACTCTATAGTCATTCCATATTGTTCTAAATCAGAATTGAAAAAAAAATTGTGAAAAATTAATCCAGTCAAAAGTTCCAACTGTAGGATTTGCAAAAAAGAATACTAT
This sequence comes from Mytilus edulis, assembly GCA_019925275.1. NCBI lineage: Eukaryota > Metazoa > Mollusca > Bivalvia > Mytilida > Mytilidae > Mytilus > Mytilus edulis. The sequence goes on along the minus strand of CM034351.1, from coordinate 97,551,602 downwards.
TTGTTTATAACAGTGCCAATGTATCTAACTAAACAAATAATATATATATATATATGTATACCATTCACAATATGTAACCTCAAAACTTAATAAAATAAAATCATCTAGTCTGAATTATTTATATGTATATATGTATATATACTTGTATTGCTTTACAATTACATGTACAATATTTACAAAATTCTACTTTGTACAATTCCAAGATTGGTTTGTCTTATTAAATGCATTATACTAAAATGCTGGATCAAACTACCATTCAAGCATGCTCAAATATTCCCTGATGCAAGTTCTATATAAAGCATCTTTACAAACTGTAGCGTACAAGCATATTGAATGCTTTAAAAGAGATATCTTCACCTTTGACTTTGTTTGTCTAATTTATTCACAACTTTGTCATACTCTTGTTGATTTATACCATTTTTGGGGAAAATTTGATAGACTATATTGGAAATCACTGAAGTAAGACTGGAGCAGGCCCCCTCTTAGGCAGTCAGTGGGCCTCCTCTTTTGAACATTTTTGGACCGCCACTGCAAATCATATAGACACATGTTTAATATTGTAGATTGAATGTTTGTGTCTTGGTTGCTGTCTAATTGATATATACCTCATATCTCCTATTATTCTGAATTATATTTATTAATGTTCCCAGCACATCAAATTTTATTTACCAATGTAAGCAGTAGAGCTCAAAGTGTAAAGCAATTGATATTGTCATAATGAAATTAACATTCATACACAAAATTGGTTTGATCTGTTCTGATTATATGAAAACTATGAGATTAAAATAATTGAAGCAGATATAAATGTTCGTTTCTATATCTTTGCAATACAGTTTTAGGTAAAGATAAAGAGACCAAATTACCTAATATACACTTTACATTCTCTCTTTACTTGTAAATCACAAACAAATTCCTTGAGCATCCTCTTGGCATTCCAAAATTGTTGGCCTTAAGCATTCTTGACAACGTTCAATGACTTAAAACACAGCACATTCAATAGCGATTTTGATTTACATTATAGTAGCGTTTACATTCTAATTGTATATACAATAATTGGCAATAAAAGTACACCTATGTAATATATTATATCACTATTATCTTACATCACACTTGCTTTAAAACTTTAGTTATTGTTTAAATTTTTCAATAATACATTTATTTAAATCATGTTTTATTTATTTGAAACTTGAAATCATATCAAGTTGATGTCCTTTACTTTGGAGATGCTAATAAAAATGATACAATCTTAGCTTTTAAAAAAACCCTATTTCCAAATTATACCTTACTGCTTGCTCCGGCAGTCCCCTTTAAACAGTATAAACTGATACATACAAAGAAAGGTTATTTTCATATATTCCTCTATTTCTTGAAGAGTATAATGCAGAATTGCAACATACATATAAATAGATTTATTGGATGTGAAAAATTAAATAAAGCACCTAAAATATATTTATTCAGATTGCTGGTTACAATTATCATGATCTTATACATACTGCAGCAATTAAGTACACTTATTACTTTGTCATTATTAAAGTAATCTATGTCTTCAAATTCTATGAACTTGTAAATATCAATGGAAGACTTCAAAACTTTTCTTATGATTGTCAATCATTTCATTTCTTCTTTAACCATATAAAATGCAAATGAAAATCATACAAAAATTGAAATCTAAGATTGACTTAGAAATATATTTGAATACAAATACATTCGTACAAAATATCAACAGAAATTAGGGGGAAAAAATGCTGAGATTTAAGTCTAAACACTGCATTACCCCTGTATATGAGTTCATACAATCAGTTTCTAGATTGAGAAACAAAGGGAAAATGCTATAAAGATAATGAACATTAAAATGATTCATTTACATGTATGGTATTCAATATACATACCTGATATTTACAATGGTGACAAAACTGGGGACTGGCAGCAAGATCATTTTTCAACAATAGAAAAATGTTGTAGCAGGTGAAAAAGCACTATTCAGACAATAAATAATCATTATCTAAGACATACTTTAAAGACAAAAGAATTTGTAAGCTTAAGTTTATCAATTGACATTGAAATTTTCTTCACCAACTTCCAGTTCTGTCACATATTGATATCTAATATATACATGTATGCTGTTCAACCTACAGTGATTTTATGAACAAAACTTATGACAATAGTAATATTTATGCATTTTCTCTTCTCTTTTTATGAAAATTACCCAACGAAATAACTTGATTATGGCATAATAAATGGTTTAAATGACAACAGTTACTGACTATGTCTTTAAACAATCTGACATGTTATATATAATCCAAAACAATAATATTAAATATGCTAAATTGCTTAAACCCTAGGAAATAAATATGAAAAATAGACGATCTAAAAATACTCTCAAATACAAAATACATATTTCCTTTAAAATCAGTCACTCTGTAAATGTCTTACAATACATAACAGTCATTAATTGTAAGTTTTTAAATGTCTTGCAATACATAACAGTCAATAATTGTAAGTTTTTAAATGTCTTGCAATACATAACAGTCAATAATTGTAAGTTTTTTTGGTTACTGTAGACAAATCCATCTTAACAAGTTTGGTTTCTGATAAAAGATAGATTTTAAAACAAATCATTTACATATATTATCTACTAGCTAGTACTATTTTCATTGTCCGTAAATCGTACATGTGTAAAAGGGAAAACCCCTTTTCTTCCATTGATTTCTCCCTCCCACTGGCCATTGGAATTCATTTTAGTCACAAGTACTATATCTCCTTTCTGAAAAGACATACATCAATACATTATAAAATATCGTTAAGGAATATAATAATTTGCAGAGATGCTGTGAACAACTTAAACACTGATATGCTTGACAACTCTTAAGAAAAGTGTGTCATTCAGACTTGATACATTTTAAATTGCACTGACTGCTGATCTTAGTTTATGCTGAGATTAATATGACTGCAGTTGGAGGGGTACTTTAATGGCAGTAAGTATATCACATTCAATGTCAAATAATCATAAAAGAATGATTTATTTTGGTGTCAGCCATGGCTCCATGTTGAAAATGTACTTTTACCTATAATTGTTATTTTTTTTTATACATCATGACTTGGATTGAGAGTTTCCTTGGCACTCATACCACATCTTTTTATTTATATGCATAAAGATTCATAACTGTGTCAGCTAAATAGACTTTATTTCTTTTTTCAAATTACAGCTTTTACATTAATGCTAGCAAGACAAATCTTTGTTTGGCTTGCTTGCTTTGTTTGTATCAATGTTTGCTCAAGCATGGTAATTAAGATAGGCGGGGCTTCAGCTTGTATACATCATACTTAAATTTTATTGGACGTTATGTTGGAGGTTAAGGACACTAAATTTTAAAACATCACATGATACATATTCTCACATGTTTCCTTACCTGTAAATATACAATACAGACAGGATTCTACTTCGTCTAAATTATCTTCCTATTACACCAGTTCATTTTCACAATCGGAGAAACGAAAGACAATTTTTTTTTCAGAGATCCAACTTAAAGACTGTCGTCAAGCACTTTTAGTAAATAGCTATTCGAACACACCTACTCTGATTTTGTGATCCATTGGATAGGTATTTCACTTGACCTTATATTTCATCTTTTAGTACTGTGATTTTTTTTTATGTTATAAAGTCAACCTGTAGCTTTGCTATACAAAATGATAGCGAGATGATGCATCAAATACTTTTGTTTTGTACATTTTCAAGACAAAATATGCATCTCAAACACACCCTTACATAAAAAAGGTGCACTTGATTTTCTCTTTTCGATACAATTGTTTTCCATTTTGGAATATTTTCTTGAGTTGCATAATCGAAGGACAGACATGGAAATAACTGACTGAACTAATAGATTGATATGTTATAAAAACAATATTAGGTCAATTAAAGTTGAAGGCCAGTTTCTGAGCCTCATACAAGAAAAAAGTTTATATTTTTCTTTCATTGACAAATTATTGTATTTTTACAGGTGAGAAAACATGTGAGAATATTTGTCATGTGATGTTTTAAAATTAAGTGTCCTTAACCTCAGACATAACGTCCAATACAATCTAAGTATGCTGTATTCAAGCTGAAGCCCCGCCTATCTTAATTACCATGCTTGAGCAAACATTGATACAAACAAAGCAAGCAAGCCAAACAAAGATTTGTCTTGCTAGCATTAATGTAAAAGCTGTAAAGAAAAGTTTTTTTTAACATGGGATTGTTGATAGCACTAATACCATGTCTATCAGTTCTTTGCTTCTCCAGAAATCAAGAGAACTATAAAATCAACAACCCTCTCAACAGCTTTAATCAGATTAATAAATGTACATTGTTACAATGTCTCCTGCTGAACATATTTCATCGGTTCATTCCCTCTATTCCCACTTTTTATAAATCTGGTAAGAAAAGGTAAAATTTCATGTGGGAATAGAAGGAAAACTTTTGCAAACAAAGGATTATACTGTACAAACATTTTTTAATCAACTGTTAATTGACCAGTGTTTTTTTTTATTAGAACAGGTAATAAGTTATTTTTGCATCTGTATGAATTCTGTTTTTTTTTAAACAAAATAAATAATGAAGTAAAGTTAACAGTTTTCACCCATTATTTTATATCTTTGATTATTGGTCCAAGTAATTATGTTTTAAAGTATACTTTTATTCCACATCTTAAGCCAACAGGAATCACCAAAAGCATTAAATTATCGTTAATTTAAAGTTACTTTGGAGTTTGAGAAATATTTATTTTGGATGAATGGCAGATATCCTTATTTCTTAAATTTGGAACTTTGAACATGAAATCTGCAATAGAAACTGGAAGATGGCAAAACATAGAAAGAGAAAACAGAAAATGTGTATTGTGTTAATATTCAGATGCCATTGGTGATGAATACCATTACATTTTTAATTGTTCAGCTTTCGATAATTGTAGAAAACAATGTATTGCATTTTACAATAGAAATAGAACAAACACATTGAAATTTTATGACTTAATGAATTCCCCAAAATGTACAGAACTGAACGAACTTTGTAAACTTATAAAGGAGAATAACAAATTGAACTTTTCTGGGTGAACAATTGTGAATGCCTCTATCTACTTTCGTACATTATATATTTATGTAATTGTATTGAAATATGTAAAATTATCTCTATACCTTTCTTTTATTTGGTTTGTGAGAATAAAGATTTATATATATATAAGATTATACTTGGTTATAATATTATTTATATCATGATTTATTAGTAAAGCAGACAATTTTTTAAAGTTACAAATTCAAAAATTTTAAAATAAATCTGACTACAATCTATTTATCATAATTTTTCTCTATTTTTAAGTATTTATTTGATGAAAAAAGAAACATATTACAAATAAACAAGGTATTATACCTAAACAGTGTACCAAATATGTTATGCTTTAAAAAAAAAGTACAGGTAAATCTTAGGTGAAATTCTAATTAACCCTGATTGTTATAAAAACAAATTATTTATCAAAACATCTATTGTTATTTGCAAGTGGGAATAGAAGGAATAGTATTTTTAAAAAGTGGGAATAGGAGGAAGACACCATTTCATCAGTCCAAGCATAATAGCTTTTCATAATATTGTATGAATAATGTAGCCTTGAGGTCACTAACTGTTGTTTTTCATATAATTTTAATTTCAAAGGGTCATAACTCTAATGATATCTTGTGTTTTGTAATTTTGTACCTTACCACAAGTTTGTATTCATATAAATGTTTTCTGTATTCTTACCTCAAGTTTTAATTGTGTTTTATCATATAAATTTGGTATTCTTTGTTGAATCACAAGAGCTCTAGCAGGTAAAGTTATCTATAAAGAAAATAATACATTTAAAATTCTTTTAGCTGTTACACAAGTGAGTGGTAAAACTAGCTATAAAACCAGGTTTAATCCACCATTTCTACATAAGAAAATGCCTGTACCAAGTCAGGAATATGACAGTTGTTTTCTATTCCTTTGATGTGATTGACTGAGCTTTTGATTTTGCCATTTGATTAGGGACTTTTCGTTTTGAATTTTCCTCAGAGCTCAGTACTTGTGATTTTACCTGTTAGCCACAAGGAAATTGATTCTTCCTGAATAAACCAGCTGTCATATTTGTGAAATACTTACAAAACAAGAACAAGTGGTTCTATGTTTTTGAATATCTCCTATAAGCAACTGATCAGAATATTAATTTAAATAACTTTTTCCTAAAATAATCAATGAATAGCAATTATTTTGTTTCATTTTTTCTTTTCTTCACCAAAGAATGGTATTTCCCTAATAATATATATATATACACGTAAAATAGCAATAATTAGACCTCTTATATATATGTATATCTCTCAAAATATGGAAGAAATCTGTAGGTTTCAAAATAAATTGTAGTGTTGAAAAAACTTTCTGGCTGGGAAATTTTTAGGTTGTTATAAGCAAATATGACAAATACAGCTGGACTTTATACAATTAAAATATTAAAAAGATATTTTCTGAACACATTTGATTTTAAATCATAAATAAAAGCAGAATAAAATCACACAAAGGTAGAATAAAACAAAAAATAACTTACATCTTTGATGGATGGTTTTTGAGGATCTATATAACCTGGAGGCTCTGATATCGGTCGCTGACTAGGTATTGGAGGGTTGTTAGGATCAAACTGAAAAATAAACAATAAAAATATAATAGTGAATAAAAGGCTATGGTGATTAGTGTAATACTACAACTTCATGTCACCAACATAAGGTTAACCAGATGCTCCGCAGGGCGTAGCTTTATACGACCGCAGAGGTTGAACCCTGAACGGTTGGGGCAAGTATGGACACAACATTCAAGCTGGATTCAGCTCTAAATTTGGATTGTGATTAAATAGTTGACACAGCATAGGTTTCTGACACAGAATGAATGTGTTCTAATGAACTTAAAATTTTTGTTTTCTCTTAGAGCAATTCACTATGCTGTTGTATATTAATCCTCTCAAAAAAATGTTTGAAGAAATTTTCTTTTTTATTTATGAAATTTCAAATGAGAAAAATTGAACCCAATTTTTTTAATCACATCCCCCTTTCCCTTATTCCAAAACTAATCTCAATTAAAATTTCTAATGGAGTTTGCAACAATAACTACTCATTTAAATACATCATAAAATATTAAGATGTAAAAAAACTGCTTGTTATCACTGAATGGTAAAGATTATTTTAATTTATCAGTTGGTAGTAAAAAGTGAATATACATTGTATATTGTATATAACAAAGATTTAAGTTGATTCTGGACAAAGAAAGATAACTCCAATTAAAAAAAAATCTTGCTATTGCTCAATATTTTGCAATTAGATATTTCTTGCTTACTATTCTGGACAAAGAAAGATAACTCTAATTAAAAAAAAATTTGCTATTTCACAATATTGTGCAATTAGATATTTCTTGCCATTGCGCAATACTGTGCAATTGAAAAGACTTGCTATTGCACAATACTTAATATAATAATTTTAGATCCTGATTTGGACCAACTTGAAAACTGGGCCCATAATAAATCAAAGAGCTGAAAGCTCTGAAGAAAAATGACGCCACTGTCTCTAATATTGGGATAGTTTTTATGCAAGTCTTGATTTTCACATACCGTAATTAGTTTAACAATGCAACATGTCTTGTAAGCATATAATTGATATTCGTATATGTGTGTGTGTGAAGTGAAGGTGACAACTGGCTGTTTTTTCTAAGGCAAATGAATAGGCCAAGACTACCTGAATTGTACAAATAAATACCGTAGAAAGGCTTGTATATTTCTCACTGGTACATAGTCTGAATCCTGGTCCGTTCGCGCCCATTCATGTTTGCGCCCACTCATGTTCGCCCCCTCTCACTTTCACACCCTACATGTTCGCAACCAATCTTAATTGGTTTTGTGTTTAATAACTCTGTAAGCAAGTGTTTTCTTATAAGTATAATTGTTGTCATTATCTCAAAATAAAGTGAGACAGCATTTTTTTTCTGTGTTGAATAAATCTTAATCATGTTTTGGATAGCATATTGTTAAAAATAATAATAATCACCTCTAAATAAAGTGGTATTTTGGCAACGTTTTATTTTGTGTTGAATAACTCTTAATCATGTTTTGGTTAGTGTATTGCTATGATTGTTATAACTTTGTTTCATTGACTTGTTTCAAAATGAAGTGAGATTCTGACTATGTTTTTTTTCTGTGTGTTGAATAAATTTTATCATGTTTTGGTTATAATAGTGGATTGCTATATTTTGGTTCCTATATTTTATTGTTTCGTTGTTTCAGATCAAAGGGCCCAAGCTGTTAAAAACAATTATCTTTTGTGTTTTTCCTTTAAAATCTTCAATGTTTTACTCATACCAAGCTATAAATACATTCAGTATTTACACCAAAGCAATTTAAAACAATCATGATTTTCCAATTATTCAACTTGAATTTGAATTAAAATTGGGCGCGAATGAGTAGAGTGCGAACAGACCTTGGGTGCGAATGTGCGAGGTGCGAACGTGTAGGGTGTGAAAGTGTATTGGACGCGAACAGACCTGATACCACATAGACTGAACCCCCTTCTTCCACAAAATATCAAACATTTGTCAAAGAATTCTAGTCAAACCGGCACCTGGACAAATCAGCACCTGGTTAAATCGACACCTGATATAGTCAATTCGTCACCCATGTTAAATATATATTTTTAACAGTTTTTTAAGCAAAAAGAGTAAAAATAAGAAAGGGGTTGCCAAAATTTTTTTCAGTATTTAAGCAAAGAGTTAAATACTAACTTTCACATTTTTGGGTGTTCATGTACATTTTGTATAAATTTATTTTTCTCAACTAAATGACTTTTTTGATATATTTTTAATGATATAGATATGAGTAGTCCAAATAATTATTACGTCTGGCAAGGCTTTTTAAATTTTATTCTGGGACACCTTCCTATGACCGCAAGGCTATGTTAATTTTTTTCTGGGACGCCTTCCTACGACCTTCCAACGAATGTCGTAGGAAGGCGTCCCAGAAAAAAAATAAAATAGCCTTGCCAGACGTCATAATTATTTGGACTAATACATGAGATATTGGATATTCTAACATGACATCCTTCAAACGCTTTGAGTACACACCCGTGGTAAAATATGAATATATTGCCAGTGCTGTTCCGATTGTACTCCCACGTCATATGCTTTTTTATGAATGAGATACCCGACGTCATAGAACAATGACGTTAGAATGTAAGCATTTTACGGGAAAATACACGCTTGTGAATCCGAAAATCATCACAAGGAAACATACACAAATGATGCTAAAATGTGGCAAAAGCCCTTTATTGTACATCATATAAGACATATAAATAAATTATCATTCAAATTCATCCAAAACTGTCTAAATACATTATTTTAAATAGTTTAAGCATGTCACTAATGCAGTTTGCTCCGTTCTTTTACGCTAGTTTATTAGTGCGTTTATTAGTGCGTTTATTTATGGGAACGGCAAATATTTGCCTACACCTAGAGCGCTTCGATCCAAAAGAATTGCCGTATGTGTCCTATCAGAATCGAAATAATTCATGGGGGCTTGAATATATCTAGATTTTACCACGGGTTGTCCCTTTATGCCGATATTTTACCCCTCGCTATCGCTCAGGGGTAAAATATTTGTCATAAAATCACGATATATTCAAGCCCCCATGAATTATTTCTTAATTTTTATGCATTATTTTAACCAGTTGAGCATTTTACAGGATTGTTGGTTTAATGCTTTTAAACTTTACTGAAGAAAAAACACCTTAAATTTGCCAATTATTTGGCATGAAAGTTTGATTTATTGAAAGGGACTCCTAGTTTTCCATTTTATTTTAATAATTGTCTAATTGTTAAAACAACAGCTTCGGTAAGGGCTTCGTTGTTTACCTTTATACACAACAACATATTCACTTTGGTTTCGTTGTTTACCTAAATACACAACAACATATTCACCATGTACTTGGTAATAGTCAGTAATTAATTGAATAGAAAATATTATAACAAATATTATTGGATGCCGAATTGACGTCAAATAGGTGCCGATTTGACTAGATGCCAATTTAACCAGGTGCCGACTTGACTTGTAAGTTTCAATTCCTCTGCGATCGTTTGCAGTATTTTCTTGAGAAAACCTATTTCCATCATCAAAGAGAAGATGAAACTGCTTGAAAATGATTCTGGAACACTTCATGATTGTTAAAATAAGTTTAATTCACTCAAAACACAATTTTAAAACTTGCGATGTTTAAACAGGAAGTTTCAAAAGCACGTGTAAAAGAAGAAATTAACCGGTGAGAGAGGAAATCCGTACATGACAGATATCACTATAGTACGACTTTGAAAGCAAAACAGTTCCATCCTTTTGTAAAACAGTCTTTAATATACCTATCACATTAATGTTTGAAGGGTCTTAAGCTTATTCAAACCATATAAGTCGGTATGAAACATCAAAACGGAATGAACAATAACCGATTACGTTTTGTAGTTTACAAATTCTAAACTGGTTCCTGGCTGATTACTACACAATGATAATGCATAATGATAACACAAGCAGATTCCAGTTTGTATGGAAAATAGTAAATACGAAACCAAGCGCGGTAGGCAGAGAAATCTTATGAAGTTCAGGTCGCCAGTAATGGAACAATGACTGCGTCATTTTCCAAAAATCTAAGTACATTTTTGGATTCAGCATATCAAAGAACCCCAAGATTTCAATTTTTGTTAAAATCAGACTAAGTTTAATTTTGGACCCTTTGGACTTTAGTGTAGACCAATTTGAACACAGGACCAACCAGATGCTCCGCAGGGCGCAGCTTTATACGACCACAGAGGTTGAACCCTGAACAGTTGGGGCAAATATGGACACAACATTTAAGCTTGATACAGCTCTGAATTTGGATTGTGATTAAATAGTTGACACAACATAGGTTTCTGACACAGAATGAATGTGGTCTAAGAACTAAAACTTAAAAACTTTAAAATTTTTAATTGGACATTTACCTATTATGGTCCAATATCCAAAATCTAAATACATGGTTAGATTCAGCATATCATAGAACCCCAAGAATTCAATTTTTGATGAAATCAAATAATGTTCAATTTTAGACCCTTTAGACCTCAGTGTGGACCAATTTGATAACCGGGCCCAAATATTAAAAATCTAAATACATGGTTAGATTCAGCATATTGAAGAACCCCATATATTCAATTTTTGTTGAAATCAAACAAAGTTTAATTTTGGACCCCAATTTGGACCAACTTGAAAACTGGGCCCATAAAAAAAAATCTAAGTACATGTTTAGATTCAGCATATCAAAGAACCCCAAGAATTCAATTTTTGTTAAAATCAAACTAAGTTTTATTTTGGACCCTTTCGACCTTAATGAAGACCAATTTGAAAACAGGACCAAAAATTAAGAATCTAAATACAAGGTTAGATTTGGCATATCAAAGAAACCCAATAATTCAGTTTTTGATGAAATCAAACAAAGTTTAATTTTGGATCCTTTTGGCCCCTTATTCCTAAACTGTTGGGATCAAAACTCCCAAAATCATTCCCAACCTTCCTCTTGTGGTCATAAACCTTATGTTTAAATTTCAAAGATTTCTGTTTACTTATACTAAAGTTATTTTACGAAAACCAAGAAAAATGCTTATTTAGGCCCTTTTTGGCCCCTAATTCCTTAACTGTTGGGACCAAAACTTCCAAAATCAATCCCAACCTTCCTTTTATGGTCATAAACCTCGTGTTTAAATTTCATAGATTTCTATTTACTTATACTAAAGTTATAGTGCGAAAAACAAATGTCTTCGTACGAAGACAAAGCCAACGTCATACCAATATACGACCAAAATCTTTTCAATTTTTGCAGGCGTATAAAAACTAAGAATGAAGCAAGATCCAAAGCCAACTTATACTTCTTAGCCTGAAGGTTAATTGATTGATTGATTAATTGGTGTTACTCCACATTCAGTACTCAGCACACAAATAAAACTCGCAGGATTCAAACTCACAACCTCAGTGTTGACACACAAGTGTTGCAGTAGTTGAACTACTTAAACATATTACCACTGAGGCTAGCGCTCCTCTTAGGCAAAAGAGACTTTATCATAATTAATTCTGTGAATTTAACCTCATTTATTCTAGGAAGCTTTTTTTGAATAAATATGTAAAAATAAAGGCCCCCTCTTGCATATAACATTATAAAGGGATATAACTGAAGAATGGTCAAAAGAGACACTACCCAAATCTGTACTTGATCTGAGCTTTGTGGTAATAAGCATTGCATTAGTTTCAAAATGTTTGTTTGAAGTAAAATTAAGTTAGAGAAAGGGAATAAAAAATTTATTAATAGTCCCATTTGTAAGGGGGCTAAGTCACTGTAGAACGACAAATTAGACTTCACCATAATTCCAACTTGATCTGTGTTCTGTGGTAATAAGCATTGTGTATAAGTTTCAAAATACTTGGTTGAGACAAACTTAAGTTAGAGAAAAAACGAATTTTGGGACAGACATGTTTACAGACAAGGGTAAAACTTTATGCCTCTACCCTACGACTTGGGCATAAATATCTAACAAATACAAAATCAACAAGCTTTGACGCATCTGAACATTAATGATGTTGTTCTGATGTCATAATTGTGAACATTTAGGAAGTAAAACCTTATTAGAGCAACCTGAAATGATTTTGTTAGGATGTGTATCTGATCCATATTCATCTTTCTATGTAAAATGAATTGAGTCAAAGATTATAGACAATGTCTTATAGAAGGAAATAGATTTCACAAATGCAAATTGAAAAAAATAGGCAACCTGGCTAAAAACCTGTAAAATTTCATATATTTGAAGCTGTCAAAATGATTAAAATTAACATCAGACAGAAAATGGGTTTTGTTAATCTAAATTTGTATATATTTGAAAATCCTACATATAGGTTTTACGTACCAAATTCAAATCATCCATTTTGAGACCAAATTAAGGCCTTCGTGGGTTTATCCCTTTGTCAAATGCACCTCCATTTTAAACATAACAATGATTGTAATCGTAAACTGACAAAATTTCTTGACCAGAAATAACTATTTTGAGTCTATAACTAAGATCTTTATCATGAATTCCATACAAAACACAGGGAAATCTCTTATGACAAACAATATTCATGATATATATCTTAGTCAAAAGCTTCCTTCTACAAAAAATGTATTAATCATCCAAAACAGGAAAGTAAATAAAATGTAGATGTATAAGGCAGATTTTACAATAAGAAGGAATTATTGTTTTTTTGTATCCATCAAAAAAGCAATTGCTGAAACTGTGAAACAGACTGTGTAATGGAGTAATGCATTATGTTATTGAATAAAATGTGTCTTTCTGAGTAAATAAAAATAAAAATTACTCTGTGCTTGTGTTTTTTGTTAGAATTAGAGGGTTTTCAATTTCAAAATATTGGACATGGAATAGACATCATGACCTACTTTACTGACATCCAGCTTATTTGGAGTGGAATTTTGAAGTATTATTTATAAGTTGAGCCTTATCACATGGACTTATATTTTAATAAAAAGTCTTCTTTTGTGTTTTAATCATAACTTTAAGGCAGATTTTTATTGGTAAAGGCTAAAAAAGGTAATTTAATAATATTGTTGCTAACGTCACGTCTTTTCCGTCCATTGTGGTATGTCACGATCGCAATTTTCTTGTTGGTTCTCAGACAGGCAATTGTAGTTATTTTTATCCCGGGTTTTATAAATAATTGAAAATAGCAATCATATTAAATTTGGATGACGTAAGGGGGTCAAAGGACTTGAGGAATCAATATCATTGGCTGTTTTATTTTTTGCGAACGTTACTACTTGAGGTTTCCGTCCAAATCAGTGTCACGTGAGCAACATATATTTAGATCTGTAACTCTCCTGTATAGGAGTTACGATATCGCCCTTTGCAGAATTAGATTCGGAGTCAGTTCCTTCACATGATGGGGTAGCAAAGAAGGTTAGTTGTATGTAATATCGTTACAAGAGGACCTTAAATGTATTCCGTCCATCAAAAAGACGTTCGCAACAAAACGTAATGTCATGATAGTAGATGTTGCTAATGTTACTATTACGAATTGGTTTCATGTGTATTCATTTGATATAAAGTACACCTGCAAATGACATTCTGTATATTTAGAAATTCTAAACCAGACTGTACAATTTTATTACTCCAGGCATATATTAAACATCACTGTGTGCATACATTTGAACTTTTAAAGATGTTGTTGCTCATGTTACATGTCCAAATGTCGCTAACGTTACTTATTTTTGTCTCCGTCACGTTAGCAACATGAAAGTAGGAGACAGAACACAATACTGTAAAATCTGCCATAATACTTCTGTTAAAACCTCTGTTGTAAAGACTTTTTACAGGTATTGATTAAACTTAAATTTTATTTAGTTTTAATATAATAACTAGTCTTTTTCTACAAGAATGCCATCTAGTAGCCAACATCCCAAGCTATATACTGGAGAAATGTGTGATGTAATTTGTTATTTCTTTAAATTTAAGAAACATTTAAAGGATGGGCAAACAGATGCAGGAAGTATGAGCCTGACTTTATAAACTCCATTTAGGACCTAGTATAGCAAAAGGCGCAAATATGGTTGAAACTTGATTTTCTAGACAGTTAAGCAGAAGAGATGTCTCTTTAAACCCAAACAACACTATAAGCATACAGAAAACTGTTGTATAACAAATACCAAATATCAGTCTAAAATTGATTGCATCATTTACATTTGAAAAGACAAATGTACATCTTATATTTATAAACTAGACCAATTGTTTACCATTATGTAATATATGTTATACTGTATATGTTTTTTTTTGCAATAGCTTGTACATATGCCTTTTTACAAATAAACTCATTCTTTAATCCCTAAGACAAAAGCACTGATTGATAGAAGCAAGAAATCAAGATTGACAAACAGTGTTAAACTTTTGTATCCCAGCTACACTACACATATGTAGATGTCTAAAATGATGTATTGAAAATATGACTCCACAAATGACCGTTAAGAATGAAATTTAGAAACATTCAACTTTTCCTAACAATCAAAGAGGAATAACCCTTCATTATTTTCCTGACATACCTACCTACACAAATACTGTCAATTACTTATTCAATAGAAATTAAATAATACTATGAAAAATGATCTACAGATTAGTTAAAGGAGATGAAGGTTTTAAGTAAATGAGACAGCAACCCAGTAGATTAAATAACAAAAAGACTACAAGGTTACCATTATGCTAACTAATTCAAAACTTTTCAAATTCAAGAAGAACAAGAAGTAATTGTAACAGGATGCTGTTACGAAGT
Organism: Mytilus edulis; assembly: GCA_019925275.1. Taxonomy (NCBI): domain Eukaryota; kingdom Metazoa; phylum Mollusca; class Bivalvia; order Mytilida; family Mytilidae; genus Mytilus; species Mytilus edulis. Next base: position 97,536,210 of record CM034351.1, on the reverse strand, counting down.
CTCCCAAACAAAGCACCGATAACTCCCCATTCATATGGTCCCATGTTCATTTGATTTGATTTTTTGTCCCATACAAGAATATATATGGCTTACGAGTAGGGATCTCCACCATTTACAAGTTTTCAAACAGGAGGGGGTGGTGGTGACCCCCAGGGACTTTACCTATATTTCATTTGATTTGTTTTATTGTCCCCTACAAGAAAATATATGGTTTAGGGGTGGGGATCTGGACTGTTTACAAGATAATAGAACATTCTCAAATTGTACGGGGTGGGGGTGACCCCCAGGAACTTCCATCTAATTACATGTGATTTGTTTCATTGTCCCATACAAGAATATATATTGGTTTAGGGGTGAGGATCTGGACCGTTTACAAGTTTTCAAACAAGAGGGGTTGGGGTGACCCCCTAGGGACTTCCCTTTTATTTCATTTGATTTGTTTTATTGTCCCATACAAGAATATATATGGTTTAGGGGTGGGGATCTGGACCGTTTACAAGTTTTCAAACAAGAGGGGGTGGGGTGACCCCCTAGGGACTTCCCTTTTATTTCATTTGATTTGTTTTTTTGTCCCCTACAAGAATATATATGGTTTAGGGGTGGGGATCTGGACCGTTTACAAGTTTTCCAACAAGAGGGGGTGGGGTGACCCCCTAGGGACTTCCCTTTTATTTCATTTGATTTGTTTTATTGTCCCCTACAAGAATATATATGGTTTAGGGGTGGGGATCTGGACCGTTTACAAGATAATAGCACATTCTCAAATTGAAGGGGGTGGGGATGACCCCCAGGGCATCCCCCTATATTTCATGTGATTTATTTTATTGTCCTATAATCATTTCTGAAGACTGCATGTATCTATCACTTATAGTTTTCAAGTTATATTCATTTAAAAAATTTTGAAAATAAAATCCCATAGGGTTCTATAGTAAAACCCTCCCTGCTTTCTACCCCCCAAAACACCCCTTAATAGACCCCAATGCACAAACGAAAGATTGATGGCTCACCTAGACATATTAGTCTACCATTTTATGAAATCCTAAGTCAATCTGACAAGCGGTTTTGGAGAAACGCTGCGGACAAGTTCATTTTTTAAAGCGGCGGAAGAAGAAGAAGAAGAAGAAGAATAACTAGATTTGCGATTGCAAGCAATAGCGGATGGCACCCTTTCCCCATTGCCAGGCCAGCGGCAGCCATTCAGAAAATTATTGCTGTTTCCATGGCAACGGCGGCCATTTTGAAAATTCGAAACTCAAAAGTTAAGTCTACATGAGCTAGGCAAAATGTGTTTTAAGTTTTATGAACTTTAAAGCATTTTGAAGTTTTTCATAATTTTGCTGTTCCCATGGTAACAGTTGTCATTTTGAATATTCCAAAGTCGAACTCCCGCTGCAATTTTTTCCCTCCATAATCATATATACCATCATATACCATTTAATGTCTCTAGAATAAATTTAACATTGATGTTCTGGAATGTTCTGTGAAAATTTAAAGTTTTGACCTTTTTGCATTGTTTCCATGGTAACTATAGATATTTTGGAAATTCCAACGCCAAATTCCACATCTTCCAATGTTGCTCATCGTTACTGTGAACTTTCATGAAGTTTGGAGCATTTTGATATTTTTGAAATTTTTGGTGTAGTTTCCATGGCAACATTGTAGGTCCAATGAGTGCCAAAATCATCCAACACGTGTATATAGTGGGCACCTTCATTGTATTAAAATATGATGATTCTGAGTGTAAGCATATTCAAACAGTTCATCAAAACAAAAAACAGAAATTTTTCACATTTGTTTCGTTTCCATGGTAACGGCAGCCATTTTTTACCATTCCAATGTCTCTTGCACAACTTCACATGGCGGTTCATATTATGGTATAGTTCCATCAACATGGGTCTGACCAATCCCGAGAAATAGCATGGACAAAATGTGTGGAAGAATAAAAATAAAAATAAGAAAAAAAAGAACGGAACAATAACAATATGTCACCCCAACTCCGTTGAGGGTGCCATAGTTGAGGGTGCCATAATAAAAATAATAAGAACTGAGCAAAAACAATAAGTCTCCAAACTTTGTTTGGCAGACTTAACTATCGGTTAAGCATCAACCAGATGCTCCGCAGGGCGTAGCTTTATACGACCGCAGAGGTTGAACCCTGAACGGTTGGGGCAAGTATGGACACAACATTCAAGCTGGATTCAGCTCTAAATTTGGATTGTGATTAAATAGTTGACACAGCATAGGTTTCTGACACAGAATGAATGTGTTCTAATGAACTTAAAATTTTTGTTTTCTCTTAGAGCAATTCACTATGCTGTTGAATATTAATCCTCTCAAAAAAATGTTTGAAGAAATTTTCTTTTTTATTTATGAAATTTCAAATGAGAAAAATTGAACCCAATTTTTTTAATCACATCCCCCATTCCCTTATTCCAAAACTAATCTCAATTAAAATTTCTAATGAAGTTTGCAACAATAACTACTCATTTAAATACATCATAAAATATTAAGATGTAAAAAAACTGCTTGTTATCACTGAATGGTAAAGATTATTTTAATTTATCAGTTGGTAGTAAAAAGTGAATATACATTGTATATTGTATATAACAAAGATTTAAGTTGATTCTGGACAAAGAAAGATAACTCCAATTAAAAAAAAATCTTGCTATTGCACAATATTTTGCAATTAGATATTTCTTGCTTACTATTCTGGACAAAGAAAGATAACTCTAATTAAAAAAAAATTTGCTATTTCACAATATTGTGCAATTAGATATTTCTTGCCATTGCGCAATACTGTGCAATTGAAAAGACTTGATATTGCACAATACTTAATATAATAATTTTAGATCCTGATTTGGACCAACTTGAAAACTGGGCCCATAATAAAAAATCTAAGTACATTTTTGGATTCAGCATATCAAAGAACCCCAAGATTTCAATTTTTGTTAAAATCAGACTAAGTTTAATTTTGGACCCTTTGGACTTTAGTGTAGACCAATTTGAAAACAGGACCAAAAATGAAGAATCTACATACACAGTTAGATTTGGTATATCAAAGAACCCCATTTATTCAATTTTTGATGAAATCAAACAAAGTTTAATTTTGGACCCCGATTTGGACCAACTTGAAAACTGGGCCAATAATCAAGAATCTAAGTACATTTTTAGATTCAGCATATCAAAGAACCTAACTGATTCATTTTTTGTCAAAATCAAACTAAGTTTAATTTTGGACCCTTTGGACCTTAATGTAGACCAATTTGAAAACGGGACCAAAAGTTAAGAATCTACATACACAGTCATGACAGTTAGATTCGGCATATCAAAGAACCCCAATTATTCAATTTTGATGAAATCAAACAAAGTTTAATTTTGGACCCTTTGGGTCCCTTATTCTGTTGGGACCAAAACTCCCAAAATCAATACCAACCTTCCTTTTATGGTCATAAACCTTGTGTTTAAATTTCATAGATTTCTATTTACTTATACTAACGTTATGGTGCGAAAACCAAGAAAAATGCTTATTTGGGTCCCTTTTTGGCCCCTAATTCCTAAACTGTTGGGACCTAAACTCCCAAAATCAATACCAACCTTCCTTTTGTAGTCATTATTAAACATTGTGTTTAAATTTCATTGATTTCTATTTACTTAAATTAAAGTTATTGTGCGAAAACCAAGAATAATGCTTATTTGGGCCCTTTTTTGGCCCCTAATTCCTAAATGGTTGAAACCAAAACTCCCAAAATCAATCCCAACCGTTCTTTTGTGGTCATAAACCTTGTGTCAAAATTTCATAGATTTCTATTAACTTAAACTTAAGTTATAGTGCGAAAACCAAGAAAATGCTTATTTGGGCCCTTTTTGGCCCCTAATTCCTAAAATGTTGGGACCAAAACTCCCAAAATCAATACCAACCTTCCTTTTGTGGTCATAAACCTTGTGTTAACATTTCATAGATTTCCATTCACTTTTACTAAAGTTAGAGTGCGAAAACTAAAAGTATTCGGACGACGACGACGACAACGACGACGACGCCAACGTGATAGCAATATACGACGAAAATTTTTTCAAATTTTGCGGTCGTATAAAAATGAAGAATCTACATACACAGTTAGATTTGGTATATCAAAGAACCCCATTTATTCAATTTTTGATGAAATCAAACAAAGTTTAATTTTGGACCCCGATTTGGACCAACTTGAAAACTGGGCCAATAATCAAGAATCTAAGTACATTTTTAGATTCAGCATATCAAAGAACCTAACTGATTCATTTTTTGTCAAAATCAAACTAAGTTTAATTTTGGACCCTTTGGACCTTAATGTAGACCAATTTGAAAACGGGACCAAAAGTTAAAAATCTACATACACAGTCATGACAGTTAGATTCGGCATATCAAAGAACCCCAATTATTCAATTTTGATGAAATCAAACAAAGTTTAATTTTGGACCCTTTGGGTCCCTTATTCTGTTGGGACCAAAACTCCCAAAATCAATACCAACCTTCCTTTTATGGTCATAAACCTTGTGTTTAAATTTCATAGATTTCTATTTACTTATACTAACGTTATGATGCGAAAACCAAGAAAAATGCTTATTTGGGTCCCTTTTTGGCCCCTAATTCCTAAACTCTTGGGACCTAAACTCCCAAAATCAATACCAACCTTCCTTTTGTAGTCATTAACATTGTGTTTAAATTTCATTGATTTCTATTTACTTAAACTAAAGTTATTGTGCGAAAACCAAGAATAATGCTTATTTGGGCCCTTTTTTGGCCCCTAATTCCTAAACTTTTGAAACCAAAACTCCCAAAATCAATCCCAACCGTTATTTTGTGGTCATAAACCTTGTGTCAAAATTTCATAGATTTCTATTAACTTAAACTAAAGTTATAGTGCGAAAACCAAGAAAATGCTTATTTGGGCCCTTTTTGGCCCCTAATTCCTAAAATGTTGGGACCAAAACTCCCAAAATCAATACCAACCTTCCTTTTGTGGTCATAAACCTTGTGTTAAAATTTCATAGATTTCCATTCACTTTTACTACAGTTAGAGTGCGAAAACTAAAAGTATTCGGACGACGACGACGACGACGCAGACGACGACGCCAACGTGATAGCAATATACGACGAAATTTTTTTCAAATTTTGCGGTCGTATAAAAAGTATACATGTCAATTCTAGAGAAAGGGAGAAGGAATCTAAGAATCATTGTATACCAGTAGTTGAAACTTTAACATAAAGAACTGAAAAAAAAATCTATAATAAGATTTAGAAGAATTTTTTTTTCATTTTGACTGGAGGATCCTTTTGACAGCTTCAATCTCAAATATGGCATGAACTACAACTGATATGCATAAAACTAATGCATCTGTTTTCCAACATTTTGTCCAAACAGAGTTCTTTTCCCTTTTTGTCATTTCATTTAACATCCTGGTCAACAAAAGTTTTTTAAATACCATCTTGTTTCTATAATTTAAGAATCACATTCAATTACACTATCCATAAGAAAATTATTTCAGATAGAATCATATTCAAGCAATACAGCATCAAATTGCCATGATTTTAAACGGCTGCTGGAAAATATCAATTCTATACAATAAATCCTAATTCCAAAGTAGACTTTATTCGAAAAGTAGCTGTTAATGGTGATGACAGAGCAGTACCAACATTGGAAAAATATCAGTCCCTGAAGGTCTTTTTTTCGTCATAATTGCCAAAATGCCATAAATAAAAGAAAAGTTATTTTTTTAATAAAAGCATCTCAGCTATATAATAAGAAATTCTTATCAAGTAGTTAAACAGCATGTTTTGACATGCATAATTTTAAAATTTGATCAATTCAAGCATGAAAGTAAGCTGCAGAAATGCAGTTTGGTAAACTGTTAGATGTCATTAAAGATACCTAATATCATGTTATACAACATAAAATAGACCTGCTGGTAAGTGGCTACCAAAAGATTGCAAGTATTTATCTCTATTATTGCTTTACAATTATCTAGAAGTATGTAGCTAAAGCCTGTTTACTTAAAAACATATTTTACCTTTTGAAATAAGACTGAGGTATGATCCTGAATATAATATGACAAATTACTAAATCATTTTTTCACTCAAACTGTTATGAAATTTAATGGCTAAAGATGCTTTCCAGTAATATGTGCCTTATAAGCTATATTCAGTGGCTTATTTCATAAAAATATCATCACATGAATTTTGTTAACTTATATAATTGAATGGCATAAAGTGTTTCTCGTTTCATATAACAATTAGACAGTTGGTTGTCCTCTTTGAACGGTTTTACACTAGTAATTTTTAGGCCCTTTATAGCTTGTTGTTCATTGTGAGCCAAGGCTCTGTGGTGAGGACCTTACTCTGACCTATAATTGTTTCCCCTTTATAAATTGTGAATTGAATGGAGAGTTGTCTCATTGGCACTATTACAACATCTATGTATATCTATATATAAAGCACATAACACTTTTAAAACTGTTTTAATACTCAAGATTTAGAATTCCATCTATAAAAGATACCAACAGATACTAAACAATGAAGTCAGAATGCATGTTAGAGACAGTTGTCTCTTTGGCACTCATACTACATGCATGTATTCTTATACTGAACATGAAATCTGAATTTCTTAGTTTACAATCTGCTGAGAAAAAACTGGCATTAATAGTAAACGTTGATCACATCATGGAACAGGTTACTAAAGAATGGCATAAGCATCTTGGTTCTTAGAAACCAATATGAAGATTATGTGATTTTTTTCCAGCTAAAGACAGCATTTGCATCCATAACCTTTTTCTCAGAAAAAGAAAATATGAAACAGATTCAAGAGAAATAAATCAAGTAAATTATTTCAAAGTGTCTGTAAAACTTTTATCCACTGGTGTTCCCAGGTCATATATTTTTTCTGATTGACAGAAAGGTTTGAAATTTATAAGTGTTGTGAGTTGCATTGCTGCAAAGGTACAATGTTTTTATCAACTTGATTATTACAACATTTATATGGCTAAATACTCATACACTCTCATTACTTGTGTATAAATTAGCTTTTAAACTTAAATTAATCCCCTCAACTATAATGAAAGTGGTCTGGTTTACCAATGGCATTCTATTCAGGCAACATGCACATAGCCCATCTATTTACTTTAATTTTCATTTTATTTCAGGCAAGCATGAAATTATAAAGGTAAAACCCCACAATCAACTCGTTTCAATTTAGGATTTCACCTAGTACTTAAAATTGAGTAGAATGTACAGATTAACCCTATTTTGGTCCCTTCACCTTCTATGTACTAAAGAAATATTAGCCCAACTTTTCCTCTAATGCAGTTACGATATGTATTTCTTGTTTGTATACTAACCTTAGTTACATAAGGAACAGGTATTTGTCCTACATCCCCATGACTGTTACGACAGGTCCACCATTCCTTTTCATCTTTAGATATAAGTTCTAACACATCACCTTTTTTAAATGGTAAATCTTCAGGGTCCTTACCAGTAAAATCAAACTTGGCTACATATTTAGCTCTTTTAGCCTAAAAAATAGATATTAAGGCAATGTAATTTTTGTTTCAAATATACAGTTGAACTATTTTGTCAAAGTAATGAGACATGAGTATATACAATTTATTGCTATACAGTGAAACCTGTACAAACCGAACCTCTTCAGGATTTTATCAGGTTCATAATGCATACAATTTGATATGACAGTGCTTAAGAACATGTCTGGGGTATACAGCTTTTTGGTTTATGCAGGATTCAGTTTAGCCAGGTTTAACTGTATTTCTGAAATCTGTTACACATATATCATTGTCTATCATGTCTAGTCAGCTTTTCTTGATATCGCAAAAACTAATCTCAAATGTTGGTCTTGTTAAAATCGCAATAATTTGTTAAACCACAGAACCCTTGGAATTGAATATAGAAAATACCCTATCCAATATGATCTACATACAGCTTGTGACCAATACAACATTGTTAATACAGGCAAATTCTGCAAGTAGTGTTTCTAACTCAAATACATACAATCTCACTAATATTTCAATTTAACTCATTACTGATTTATTGTAAGTTGTTTGAAGTCAAGTGGCAAAAAAAACATATTTAATCAGAATAAACTGTTATCACACAGATATGTCTCGCCTTTTTTTGTAATTTTGATTATGCAAATGTTGAAATCAAAGTAGCAATATTTTAACATCTTACACAAGTTATGCAAATATTCAAAGTCAATGAACCATGACTGAGTTACATGGCTAAACAATCTCCATGTAAATGAGATGTGCCAATGCTAATACAACTGCATACCAAATACCATTGACTTATTATAAGTCGTTCCCAAACCCAAATACAAACATTAACTTATAAACTATGTAAAAGTTTCGAAGTCAATGAACCATGAAGAGGGGGTGGGCTATATAATCTCCATGAAAACAATACCGGGTACTTGCAAATAAATTTGCATACCAAATATCATTGACTAAACATTAGCAGTTCATCTTAAACTGATCTAATCACAAACTAATACATGTAAACTAAGAGAAGTTTCAAAATCATTAGACTGAGAAGCGAGGCCAAATATTCTCCATGGAAATGAGATGTGCCAATGCTTATACAACTGAATACCAGTTAACATTGGCCTACCACTAATGGTTCCCCTTAAAGTGACCTAATCACAAACTAATACATGATAACTTAGAACAAATTTCAAAGTCAATAGATTATGACTAAGGGGCGGAGCCAAATTATCTCCATGGAAATGAGATATACCAATGCTTATACAACTGCATACCAAATATCATTGACCTACCACTTGTGGTTCCCCATAAACTGACCTAATCACAAACTAATACATGTAAAATAAGCAAAAGTTTTGAAGTCAATAGACCATGACTGAGGGGACAGGGCCAAATAATCTCCATAGAAATGAGATGTGACAATGCTTATACAACTGCATACCAAATATGATTTACCTATCACTTGTGGTTCACCATAAACTAGACCTAATCACAAACTAATACATTGTTGAAGCCGTCACCGATGCCAGAAACAGCATACCTATGTCTCGCTTTTGACTCCTTCAAGGCAAGACAATATACTATTGCTGATCACAGCACAACTTTACAACACAAACTGGTACATGTTTAATACAGTAATGTCACTTTTTCAGTTTTACTTTGCTATCTTTATCATGTTCATGATCATCAAAAATCCAGGAAATATTAATTTGTTTGTCAATGACATTTTTAATTGTTAGAAGTTTTCAATATTGCATTGTTTACGGTTTCTTATATATATTTACCTTTCTTTGAGAAATTTCACTCATTTTTCATTCAATTTATATCCATTAATTTTACTGAAATCAAGACATGGCAGAAGAACACAGACTTTAAAAGAGCCGTTTCTATAAAATTGCCCTCATAATGAAATATGAATATCTGTAAATGATATAGGACTATTGACAAAACCAAATAGGCCTTTCCAACAAGAAAATTTGTTTTCATTTTAATTGTCTATAAAGAAGATAAAAAAAAGTGTGTTTTTTTTACAGTACTTTAAATAAAGAAAAAAAATTGTGTAAGATATCAAAGATCATATAAATTGTTTTAAGTTAATTGTTTCTTTATCTAAAGCCTGACTTCTAATAACTGCATATACTGAAATATAATTTCTTACATCTTTAATATATAATTTTAAGTTTTGCCCCATTCTCTACATGTTATAGTTCAGGATTACAACTGAAAACAACAACTTTAAAAAAAAAACTTCAAATGTTATTTTTTTCCCTTGTAACCGGAAAAGGTTATCACTATAAATAATATGTTTACAGTTGCACCCTGATGCATGGCAGCCAAGAAAATCTATCTTAATTAATCAATATTCATCCAGTCATCCAGTTATGTAACAGACATGCTATATTTTCAATTAAAATAGCTTGTGAAATTTATAAATCACTTTTATTGGCCTAAAATCTGAAGTTTCACAAGCACCACTTTAATTAAAGCTTTTATTTCCTGGTATCTTTCCTTCCCTGTCCAGTCTATTTATAACTAAGGGTTAACCTTTGGACTATTCTATTACATATATATGCATTGCAATATTTTTAAAATGGTACAATCAGTACCTTGTAAATCAGACTCGCTAATTTAGAAGTTGTTCATCTTACAAATTTCTAGCAATTAACAGAAATAACATCAAGAATACAAGGATGTGGTATGAGTGCAAATGATACAACTCTCTATCCAAGTCACAATGTGTAAAACAATAAACAGTTATAGGTCGAAGTACTGTCTTCAACACAGAGCCTTGGCTCACATTGAACAGCAAGCTATAAAGGGCCCCAAAAATGACTAATGTAAACCAATTCAAACAGGAAAACAAATGTTATAAGCCCAGGCCCAGGAATGAATACTTTTGTGCATGTAATTGTTCAAGCCTGTAGAACAAGTCCAGTCAAGAAAAAATGTGTTTATAATTCTTATTCAATGAAGGTCTCAAGGAAATAAGTTCTGTACTAACAGTATTATCCTCTACATATAAATAAATAGTTTTTGTCACATTTACATATAAGTCATATAAGATATATCACTTATATGGATTTATCAACAATCACATGACAAGGGTATTTCAGATAGAGAGATGCACAAACTGCTATATCCCGTTTCATTGTTGTTGTCTGGGAATAAAATAAACTGTTCACACAAAAATATGTCCCATCTGTCTGCATAAAATTCAGAAAAAGACCATCTGATGTACAGCATTATTGCTAATTGATTAAAAGTTGCTGTACTAACTCGTGGGAAAGGCATGGACAAGGTGGACAAACTGAGATGTACAGACAACAATGTAGCCCGACAGAATAAATTGTCTATTGCAAGTAGATCCTATCAAACTAACGTAAGCAGAAAACTTACCATTGAAAATTGTTAGATAATTGAAAGTCACTGGACCATGATCTAGAAGACTGGCCTTGACATAGTGGTCCAACTGATATGTACTGATAGAAATGCAACTTCATACAAAATATCATTGATCAAATAGTTCTTATTAACTGACATAATCAAAAACTTGAAAATTGTTAATTAATTTCGAAGTCACTGGACCATGGCCTAGGGAATGGGATGTAAAAAATACTTATCAAACTAATTCTACAATCCACAAACAATGTACAAGTGGTTTTACATACAAGTCCGAGGAAATTCAGGAAAAAGTTTTATTACACATATCCTTGAATGCAAAAAAAAAAAGAGGAATTAAAGGTCATCAAATGTGTCATCACTTCACATTCCAGAAACATTATTACATGTATTGTAAGTTTACATGTTCACAATGTGTATGTATAATTGGAAAAAAAAGAGGGTGTGTAAAAATAAATGACATAATATCACAACACAGGCAAAAGATAAGCACTTTTATTGCTGTTTTTTCTTGTCTGTCACAATGGGGCCTTCAATGTGGAATTCACACCTCACCACAATTCAATGATAGTTTGAATGGAATTATTTGGTGGATGTCATCCATACTTTATCTTTGTATTGAAGAACACAGCTGCAGGATAATACATGTATCAACAAGTTTAGTTTTGCTCATTGTTGAAAGCCTACAGAGAACTATAGTTGCTAACTTCTATGTCATTTGTTCTCTTGTGGAGAGTTGTCTCATTGGCAATTATACCACATCTTTTTATTTTTTAAATTATAAATTATATCTATAAAAGAACTCTAAAATATACTGTCATTAATTGTCTGACAAATTGTAGATCTCTCTCCAAAATACGGAAACACTTCGTAAATATGGACAACTACTTGGCTGGAAACTATATACATGTATAAGGCGGCACACATTTTGGATGGACTACATAACATTCAATAAACAAGCATTAGAATTGACTATGAAACAATTCAGTAAACAAATAATATGATGGACTATGTAACAATTCAATTCAAACAAAAAAGTCAAAAGACAGTTAATGAAGAAGTAAACATCAAAGTTATATCAAGAATATTCAATAATTGCCCAATAACAGTTGAATTAAGAGCATGAATATTTTTAAACGAGTGTATGGTATTTGAACTCACCAATCTACTCCAGTCAACCATTATTTGTCTGTGTCAATCATGATGACGATCATAGTTTGATTTTAATAATGGTAAAGAGGTATGTCAAATAAAACAAATCCCTTAACTTAATATAGGAAAAATGTTCCAAGTTTTTCCAAATAAAAATTCCCCTGCAAGTATATACATGTGACCCAATGCAATCAATTTCATGTGAAATTCAATATTGAGGAAGACCCCCTTTCCTTCCTGGTCATTATATTCAAATGTCAAATAAAAAATTGTATTCCATTCTCAATTATATTGTACATGTAGACACAATTTCTTTATAAAAATAAGGAGATGTCATATGATTGCCAATGAGACAACTTATCACTAGAGTTTAATTGAAGTGAATTCTTTTTATTTTTCTGTCTAGATATAAATAAAAGGAAATGTTAGGTTTACACCAATGAGATAGTACTAACCCAATGATAAAAATAAACAAACGACATCTATAAGGCCTTTACACCAATGAGATAGTACTAACCCAATGATAACCAGGTGCTCCGCAGGGCGCAGCTTTATACGACCGCAGAGGTCGAACCCTGAACAGTTGGGGCAAGTATGGACAAAACATTCAAGCATGATACAGCTCTGAATTTGGATTGTGATCAAATTTTTGACATTACATGGTTTTTTTTTACACAAAACAAATGCCAAGATTTTACAAATCAATTAAAGATTTCTTCTTCAAACTTTTTAAATCTAAAATTAAATAGTTGACACAGCATAGGTTTCTGACACAGAATGAATGTGGTCTAATGAACTTAAAAGGTTTTTTTTGCCTTTGAGCAATTCACCATGCTGTTGAATATTAATCCTCTCAAAAAAATGTTTGAAGAAATTTTCTTTTTATTTATGAAATCTGAAATGAGAAAAATTTAACCCCCCCCCCTTTTTTTTCACATCCCGTTTCCCTTTTTCAAAACTGATATCAATTCAAATTTCTAATGGAGTTTGCAACAATAACTACTCATTTAAATACATCATAAAATATTAAGATGTAAAAAAACTGCTTGTTATCACTGAATGGTAAAGATTATTTAAATTTATCAGTTGGTAGTAAAAAGTGTATATACATTGTATATTGTATATAACAAAGATTTAAGTTGATTCTGGACAAAGAAAGATAACTCCAATTAAAAAAAATTCTTGCTATTGCACAATATTGTGCAATAGGATATTTCTTGCTTACTATTCTGGACAAAGAAAGATAACTCTAATTAAAAAAAAATTTGCTATTTCACAATATTGTGCAATTAGATATTTCTTGCCATTGCACAATACTGTGCAATTGAAAAGACTTGCTATTGCACAATACTTAATATAATAATTTTAGATCCTGATTTGGACCAACTTGAAAACTGGGCCCATAATCAAAAATCTAAGTACATGTTTAGATTCAGCATATCAAAGAGGCCCAAGAATTCAATTTTTGTTAAAATCAAACTTAGTTTAATTTTGGACCCTTTGGACTTTAATGTAGAATTTGAAATTTGAAAACAGGACCAAAAATGAAGAATCTACATACACAGTTAGATTTGGCATATCAAAGAACCCCAAGGATTCAATTTTTGATGAAATCAAACAAAGTTTAATTTTGGACCCTTTGGACCTTAATGTAGACCAATTTGAAAACTGGACCAAAAAACTTCAATAATCAAGAATCTAAGTACATTTTTAGATTCAACATATCAAAGAACCCAACCGATTCATTTTTTGTCAAAATCAAACTAAGTTTAATTTTGGACCCTTTGGACCTTAATGTAGACCAATTTGAAAACGGGACCAAAAGTTGAGAATCTACATATACAGTTAGATTCGGCATATCAAAGAACCCCAATTATTCAATTTTGATGAAATCAAACAAAGTTTAATTTTGGACCCTTTGGGCCCCTTTTTCCTAAACTGTTGGGACCAAAACTCCCAAAATCAATACCAACCTTCCTTTTATGGTCATAAGCCTTGTGTTTAAATTTCATAGATTTGTATTTACTTATACTAACGTTATGGTGCGAAAACCAAGAAAAATGCTTATTTGGGTCCCTTTTTGGCCCCTAATTCCTAAACTGTTGGGTCCTAAACTCCCAAAATCAATACCAACCTTCCTTTTGTGGTCATAAACATTGTGTTTAAATTTCATAGATTTCTATTTACTTAACCTAAGGTTATTGTGCAAAAACCAAGAAAAATGATTATTTGGGCCCTTTATTGGCCCCTTAATCCTAAACTATTGAAACCAAAACTCCCAAAATCAATCCCAATCTTTCTTTTGTGGTCATAAACCTTGTGTCAAAATTTCATAGATTTCTATTAACTTAAACTAAAGTTATGGTGCGAAAACCAAGAAAATGCTTATTTGGGCCCTTTTTGGCCCCTAATTCCTAAAATGTTGTGACCAAAACTCCCAAAATCAATACCAACCTTCCTTTTATGGTCATAAACCTTGTGTTAAAATTTCATAGATTTCTATTCACTTTTACTACAGTTAGAGTGCGAAAACTAAAAGTATTCGGACGCCGGACGACGACGACGACGACGACGCCGACGCCAACGTGATAGCAATATACGACGAAAATTTTTTCAAAATTTGCGGTCGTATAAAAATAAACAAACAACATCTATAAGGCCACCTAGACTTCAACACTAGACAGAAATCTATACATTATGCCAGACTTTATATTATTCTGAGTCTAAAAGTCAGGAAAAAAGAAAACAGAAATTATCAACTAACGTATCTGCAATGAAATAACCTGCAAATTGCTATTAAAAAAACTAATTTACTTTCATCAATTTATTTTATTCAGCTTCAATTAATTCTATCATTTGATACATTGTTTGTGCCCATGCAAATCTTGGATGGTGGATAGATGTGCGTTAAGCAAATTTAATTAAATTTAGTTTTGGTAAATTCATTTTCCCAAAATACTCTAGAATCACCTCTTAAGGTGGTACCCAACACCTTCACTAAAATTAATTTGGCTCGTTTAATTTTCATAAAACTTTGATGAAGTATTCAATTTGACTCTTTGATAAAAATATAAAAATTTCAAAAAATTTGAACCAACCGTTTTATTAGAAAAATTGCGCTGGTTATATAGCAGTTTGACACACTAATTTTGAACATTGAGAAGCTTAATATTGCATTCACAACGCAACGTAATTAAAACGTTTAGCTGATTTTACAGAGTTATTTCCCTGTAGTGTTAGGTACCACCTAAATCACATTGCAAAAATTTCGGATTTAATTAACAGAAAATACGATATAAGACAAACTAAAATATTTTAAGGAGAGCTAATAAGTTTGTACCCGACTTTAATAATTATTCATAATTTGTAAAGTCCATGTTATACTGAATTAAATCCCCATAAGTATTCTGGTTGATTATGAATCGGTACTATGTAAAAGTAATTCTTATAATGACATTTTCGATGAAATTTGTCTCCCTTATAATATATTTTTGTTTTGCGTAGATACATTTGTAAGTTTAGTTTTTTTGGAAAGCCTCATTAATCGTTTGTACCAGTAATAAGAATAATAAATATGTGCACCATGACATTAGATACTCAAACATCTATGATTGTCTCGGATTTAAAAGGAGTTGCAGATATAAAACCTGGACAAATAAATGCCAAAAAAATAGAGTGAACAGATGAATAAATATAAACAATCACAAATTACTTGCACTTCAATAAAAGTATTATTCACATGTAAGACAAGGATTGTAAGTACATGTATATTGTTAAAGATAGGCACTTGAGATACTTATGGAGAGCCATTGGTGTCATTATATTGTACAAATAATGGCAATTGATAGGACATAATATTGTTATATAAACTATTTGGAAGGTACAGAAGTTTTTTATATCTATTATAGCTAATTTCCCAAGGTATGTAGTTTAACACTTTGGTTGGCTTGCTTGCTTTATATTTCAGTTTGATCAAGCATTATAATTCAGTTTTACACTTCTAGTCAATAGATAAGTTGGGGATCAGTTTGTATAATGCAATTGGATGCTTAAGCAAACTTAAGTAAGCAAACCAACTAAACCTTTAAACTACATGCATTGGAAAAATAGCTGTAATAATTCCTTATTTCATTGATAAGATTTATAGATATATTTTAGAGTTGTTTCCCATATTATTTACAGGTACAATAATTTCCCTTTCTATTTATAGTTTTTACTTCCTTGTTCAGTTGTGCACATACATCTAGAAGGTTTGTATTAATTCTAAAAATCATTTTTTTGATTATCAATGATCTTTTAACAAGAGGGTGTTTCTAAGCTATAATATCATCAGAGGACGACAGCCTTGAGATGTGAAGCTGGCAGAGAAACATCCTAGAGTTTGAAAGACCTTTGATATTCTGTTTATATCAATCTTGCATATAACTTTGTTGTTGTTTACATTGACAAAGGCATGTGTGACTTTTTGTTTCCAGTAGAAAGAAGGAAAATTTTAAACGAAAAATATATTTAAGTTATATATGGCGAAAAGAAATAATAAAGTGGCGAAAAATAAATTGTTTTGGTGAAAGAGGTGGCGAAAAAAATAATTGGCCCAGGGTAAACACTGATAGTACTTAAGCCTGTCCTAGTAGTCATATTAGTATATTATATCCAGATTTAAGTTATATGTGGCAAAAAGAAATAATAAAGTGTCGAAAAATAACTTGTTTTGGCGAAAGAGGTGGCGAAAAAAATTATTGACCTAGGGGAAACACTGATAGTTCTCAAGTCTGTACTAGTAGTCATATTAGTATATTATATCCAGTATTGACTTTGACCTTGCAGACGGACATTTTTCTTTTTTTTGTAACATACCCACTGGCAGTGGGCAAGAATCAAACATCATCAATATTCTTTTAGGTATATTCCAGAGGCTGATTTAGAGGGGAGGGCCTTCCCCCCCCCCCACCTTTTTTTTGGGAAAAATTTGGTTGATTATTATGGGAATTGTTGAAGCAGGACCTGAGCGGGCCTGCTCTTATGCAGTCATTGGGCCCTCACTTTTGTAAATTTCTGGATCCGCCTCTGTATTCACAGACATGAAATGTTTGTGACCTTCACCTTGCAAAAATACAAACAAACTTTATTTGGGACGCACCTTGATAGTCAGCAAAAATAAAACCAAGTATTATTAATATACTATACCGCTATCAAAAGTTCATAGTCGAATTCAGAACATAACTGTATATTTGAATAATAGGATATTTTTGTTATATGGAGGATTGGGTGTTGATGGCAGATTTTTTATTGATTCTGTACAATTTCTTTACAACTTTCATCTTAAAATTAAGAGCTTGGCATTGTATAGAAGCCTGTCTTCTGTTGAAAAACTATTTGTTACCTTCTAGAAGTTATAACCTTTTTCACTGTTTTTGTTTTTTTCTCCTTGACAAATGAATTTTGACAATAGAATAAGTATCATAAAGCCATTATCCTACAAGTCATTCAAACATTATGATATAGACTTGATAGATAGATTCTTCCTGACCTTCATAGTAAAATCAACGACCTTGAAGGAAAATAATTCATGAAAACTAAATATTCATGAAATTTTGAGGTCACAAGATGATATCTTCATATTTTTATATAAAAGGATTAAAGCACTTTTTTTTACATTTCTGGTTGTATCTAATATCATGTAATGGTAAATTATAACTCTATCAATATAAATATACCTACCGGTTTTATTAATGATGTTGTGTCTAAATAATGCGTTTTATAAAAGTTTAATAAACTAGGTATATCTGAGAACTCCTGGTCTCCAATTCTAAACCTTGTTATTCCAGCAGGATTTGTTATCTTGTTAATGATATAATGACTTATTTTATTTTCTTCCCTGAATAGAAAAAGAACACTATTATTATATACAATGTACATTTTAATGTTAAAAAACTTAAGTATCTGCAACGAGTATGTTTGTTTAAAGTATACATAACGGCTTCAATAACTAGCATCTGAAATCTTAAAGAAAACCAAGCATTTTCAATGATTCTTTTCCATAGAAATAGAGGTCTGTTTAAACAGATTTAGCATTATGGAACATAAATTCTGAATAAGGAAGTTGTAGTGAGATGTTATCTTTTGCTTCATCTTGTGTTGAAGGTATCACTGCGTCTTTAAAATGGAGAATCACAATATAATCTGTTTTTTGCTTTTGTTTCTGCCAAGTACATAATATGTGAAGTGATTTTGCATCTAATTTAAATCTCATACATGCATTCGTTTTTTACAATTGTTTTTTTAATTTGCAACAATTCAACACCATGTATCATCGGTAAAGCGGATATAGGTACTAACCAAGGGCGAGTGATCGATTTTGACCTGACACGGTAACGAAAATCTTTGTTTTGTTTTATCTACATTCAGTGTACATTTCTCAACATCTGAAATTACTGCTCCAAATTAATTTTAGCATCGATCTGTTCCTATTTACAAGACAACTTTTATATTCTAATATGAATAATAAAATTTTACATTCGCAAATAGCTGTGAATGTCAACATCAACTTTTAATTTGGATACAGTTGTCAACAAATTTACATGTTTTATCTGAGTGAAAGCTTATACAGGGTAAATGTAATAGTTACCAATCATAAACCTACCTGTACTTACTCATTCCATGAAACATTTTTGGTAATAAACAAGTGTGAAAATAAAGTTTGTGTGTATGGTGTGCAGCAACTTAACTATGCACCGTACAGAATTTATGTGGTCAGCTATATAGTATACACAGTACACAACGCTTCTTTTCAAACTAAAATATCGAAAAATAACGAAAAAGATCTCAATGATATCCAATGAAACAGCTATACCTATTAAACAAACACAGTGGCCTTTTATCAGAAAAAGAGTCATATCCGATGAGACAAGCCCCAACTTCTTTGACAAGTATTTGCACATGTTTTTAGTAATCATACTTGTTTTGGGAAACTAATGAGACTTCTCTTATCATCAACCTACGACCAAATCATTTCTTTAAACAACAATTATGTTTAAATTGAAGTACACAATAATGATATTAGGGACGACATCAACAAATCAATGAAGGATAAAAAAATTAATTCAAATAGTTTAGGGGTGGGGTCAAAATTGCTGCAAGTTTGTTTAATTGAAATTGATTTTACATATATCCTTATTAGTCAATCAATTTTTCCCAAATTTAGTGAAAAGGGGGGTAGGGGGTCAGTGAAAAAACTATATGAATTAAGATTTTTATCCTACATTGAACTTTTGATGTCGCCCCTTATGTAATCAAAATAAAGATTTTGTTACCCTGTCAGGTCAAAATCGATCACGTCCGCTTGTTTAGTACCTATATCTGCTGTAACAATGATACACGGTGTTCAATGTCTTTCAGAAAAATTGCACTTTTCTACATTGTAAATAAACCTGATATCACAAAGATAAGAGAACATAATTCAATAAATCAACACATTTTTTGTTTTTTTTAATACTGATACTTACTTTACACATAATACAAAATCTCCTCTTATAGACTGACTCTCTCGGACAAGAAACACACCAGGTTCTTTTTCTGGTATCAATATTTCATTGGTTTCTTCTCTGTTTAGTGGACCGAAGTACCAACTGAAATACAGTAAATAAAATTACATCAAGGAAAACCACATTGGATATATTTTTTTTTCAATATAAACATTAAATTTTTGTACAATATGAAAACATATATAGATAATCTATTTTCAATACTAACATAATCCACTTGACTTTTTGAGACTTTAAGACATCAGATGAGAAATGCATGCAATTGTTATCATGGTTATAGAGAGAATAGTTTTCCTCATTAGACTTTAAATTTATAACTGATAATTTTTCTTTCTTTTTAATCCTGCAATAGTGCTATTTATTTAGACAGGTGAATTTATCCAAAGGGGTTATAGTCCAGACAATTAACTGAAATCAGTAGGGTCAGTCTATTTAAAAGAACAAAACCTGGAATATATAAATTATTACGGAATTCAGGTTTTTTATAAACCTATGTATATTTGTAGTTATTTATTCAGTAAAGCATTTGTCCTAAATTTTGCTTTTTGGTTGGTATATATCTATATCAAAGCAAAAATTGCATCAACATAAAGAATGTTTTTGATAAAATAATGTAAGCAGTGTGCAATACCAGTTGGTAAGCAGTCTACCAAAAATCTAATTACTACTAAGAACTACCAAGAACATAGAGAAGGAACTGTTGTTCAGGAAATAGATCTTTTAATCATCTCTTATTTATTGATGACACCATCCTCTTTATGTATCAAATCTAGTATTGGTGTCATAACATGTTCATACACATACAGATGGCTAAAAGATTGTGGTCCATAAACAAAAAGATTACTTAAACTTTCTAAGATATCTTAACTAGCCGAGGGTGATGATCAACTCCGTTCCTGTAGTAGAGAGGAGTGGGTCGTAACCCTGGACTATGAAGCAGGGTTTTCCCTAAAAATTGAGGTGGTAGGGTAAATTATAATTATAAAATGCTGTAACATACATCATGAAGCTGTAAGCTTGGAGCCTTACGACAGGGGGTCTGGGGATAAATAGATCAAAATCCTGCATTCTCACAATCTCCTGGCACCTAATTTCATCTTTCAAATTACCATATATTTTTTTTGTATGAAAATAAAAGAAAACAAATCTCAAAGAAATTTCATTTTTTTTTGGTGTAATTGTCAGTTCTTCACTTTTTTCTTTACCTTAAGCTGAGATAACATTAGCCTTTAAAGAAGTTTTTGATAATTATAAGAAATATAATTGTTATAGAATTTTAATTTAAGCCTCACTGTCTACTACTTAATTTTTTATGAAAGCTTTGTTATAGCCCTGAGAATGTGAAGATGATCATGGGAAAGAACCTAGGAACAAAAGACTTTATACAATGTACCAGGATCATCTGGATGGAAAGAACATAGGAACAAAAGACTTTATACAATGTACCAGGATCATCTGGATGGAAAGAACATAGGAACAAAAGACTTTATACAATGTACCAGGATCATCTGGATGGCAAAGATAAAACTGAAAGAGAATAAATATTTATTATTCTTTATGTGTGCTCAAAGCAGCCATGCATGTATGCATCAATCAATAAACTTGTCATAGATCATTTGTTTTTAAGTTTTATTCTAAAAGGTCCTCATCTTCAAACTCATCCTCATTGTCATTATCATCATATTCATTTCATCCTAAATGTCTTCAATGTTCAATCTCACAATTTTTGCTGCTTGCTTCATTACATGTCATTGTTTTTCTTCTAACTAACATATACCAAGATCAGTCTGTATCCCAGCATCCTCAGTTTCAACTTCCTTTTGAGTAACCGTCTTTCCAGCTTCTTCTGACTAAGCCTTTTCAAATACTGTATTTGATATTTGTTTTCCTTTTCTTCATGGTGACCCATTTTCCAGCAGTCATGAACCATCTATCAGCTTCCTCTAATTCGGGTCCATTTACAGACACCTGATGTTAAGTAGTGAGCATATCGTTCTTGATAAATTTCTAAGTCTTGTAACTCTTGTTTGATTCTTTTGATAGCACTACCATCTCTTTAACATGTTTAAGGACATGCATTGGTCACTGGCAAGCTTATCACGATCTTGGAAATGTGAACAAGTTCCTGATAATTCATCATTAAATGATGGTGGCTTACCATTCTCTGCAAGCTCTATTCTAATGGACTGATACAATATATGTTTCGGATCAGGGTGCTTCACATTCTAAGGTACGTCTATTTTCCATTTGCTGAGAACATATTTGAAGCTTCCCCACTCTGCTAGCAGTTTTTTCTCCTCTGTCTGTTCTAGTTTCATCTGCCTGGTAGAAGTGATCGCCATGTTTTTAACACTTTCATTACCATAGGTTTTGAAAATTAGTGTTCCCCTCAAAGGCATACTAAATGGATCAAAGATGCTGAGGCACTAAAAATTGGTACATGTATACTACTCGAAAATCAGTAATTTATGTTTTCCTTTACAGCTTTGTTCTGCCATTTGATGTTAAATGGTTGTCAGAATCAGTTGGTAAGAGATCATCAAGGCTATCCATAATGTGACCAATTGCAGGCTGGACTGATGGAAAATTTATGGTGCCTTGCTGAAAAGCTTTACTGAAAGATGCCAGAATTGGTAGTATATGACTCAATACTGCAAGATCCCCAATAAATTTGAACTGTCTCATACATTTCAACAAACCATCAGCTGTTTGGGCGTCATTCCGTTTCAGTACTCAGAGGGTTTGAAGCACTGCTGGTAAATTCCCAAATGCTGATTTAACAGAATTATCGAATGATAACCAGCTCGTCTTACAGGATTTCTTCATTTTTCTGGAGATGTAGACTTGTTTCTGTTTTGCTATATCTCCTGTTTGCCGTGCAACCTGATGCATTTGAAGCTGTGTTTTGAGTAGTGCAGCAGTTTCCTTTGGTGAGTCATCAAAGTACTTCCATAGTTGTGTTAGAACTCTTTTTACTGTAGTGATGTATTCTTTACCCTTGTTTTAAGTTGTTTGTATCTGTGCAAGCCAGTGACAAACAGTGGCAGATGTATTGAACACTTAGTACAACAGGAGTCCTTAAGCGGTGACTCAGTACTACAGGTGACCTTGGGCAGTGACTCAGTACTACAGGTGATCTTAGGCAGTGACTCAGTACTACAGGTGACCTTGGGTGGTGACTCAGTACTACAGGTGACCTTTGGTGGTGACTCAGTACTACAGGTGACCTTAGGCTGTGACTCAGTACCACAGGTGACCACAGGCTGTGACTCAGAACTACAAGTCTCTGATTACTGGATACTAATTTCACTTTTATGCTCATTGTGTTGACCTGCAATACAAATATTTCATTCAGTAAGACTTAAAAAACACCAAATAATTATATAGGAATCAAAACTAAAAAAAAAATTGTGCATCATAAAGGATCTTCAAGATTGAAAAGGTTGCTTCCTGTGGAGATGCTTATATTATCATGAATATTGTTGAGTATAAATTTTATTCCTATCAGTTGAAGTAAACTTCAATTATCGTTCAACACAGGTAGCGGTGACAGACAGACAGACAGTTATTACTATAGGGCGCTGCATATAAATGCGGGACCTTATGTTAGATAACAGTTAAATGTGATCACAGGGTTTCATCAACTGATCAAGTCAGCTGTTTATTTCATATTTTGTAGAATGAGTTTTACATTTATGACAAATAATAAAATAGGTCAACCTTTAGCTCTATAAACAAATGATAAATAAAAAACCCATTAAAATCTTCACATAAATACACTGACAGATACTATCATTGGAAAGATAGGCTCAGAAACTGAAAACAATAGAATGGTGTGTACTCGTACATGAATTTATATAGAATTTAAGAAAGTGTCACTGTGTGATTACATAAAATCTTACGAGTGGCAATGCGAAATTAGTTTCATAGCATTTTAAAAGTGAATAATTGGCCCTAATATAAAATTTAAAATTGCTGAAATTAATATTGTACTAAAAAGTCGTTTCCCTTTTTCGTATATATACTACTTTTAGTGTACATGAACCAGTAATTCATAAACATGATATTTTGAAAGTATCCATTGAAAATTGAATGTATCATACTACTCATTCCCTCTCTCAAACATGTTTACCGGTAAGTTGATAAAAGGGATAAAAGTAAAGAACCAACACCAGTTTTACTAAAGTAAGCAATAATATAGATAGTATTAGCAACCAACACCAGTTATACTAAGGTACCATATTTTATTTGTAATTAGTAAGCAGTATATATAGTTTAAATATCTCATTATTTACCTAGTCTTTCTGTATGATACCATCTCTTTTCTTGAATACATGCAGATGATAGATAAAAAAAATAATTTTATTTCTATAATAAACCGATTTATTTAATATATTAGTCGATTTAATTTGCATAACTATGTATTTGTAAACAAATGACCTCCCTTTTTTCTTATAGGACTTGTACACGTATTTCAATCAAACAATTATTTCTCAAGCATTGTCATAAAACTGATGTCGCCTCTGATTTTCTCTTTTCTTGTAAACAGTTCAGAAAGTAGGATACTAAAATCATTTGAACTATTGTTATTTATGTGTGGTCGACAATATTCTACTTTTGTTTTTTATCTTCATTCTCTGAACACCACATGGGCATTGAAAAAGGAACTACAACAGGTACTGTTTTCCAGATTCTTAAAGGGAAACTTCGCAAAAAAATCAAAAATTGATATTATGTCCATTCTGTATAAAAATTCTCAAATTTATAGATATTAAAGTTTTATTCCGCTAGATAAGAGATCACTATCGATTTTAAATTTTGATTATCAATTCTCTGCGTACCGCCATTTTGTCATCTTCTACGATTAAAATTCACGATATGTCTATAAACCACAAAGGACCAAAACTACAGTGACCGATGTAGTCGTAATTGTGTGTCGATATCTTGTCAATCGTACGGTTGTTTTATCTGACTAACTAACTTGATACGGAAAATGTTCTTATTTTTTTAAATAACCATAATCTGGTTTTTTTTAAACTGTTAATATTGGAATTAGTTAAAAAGTCAAAGTTCAAATCTTAAATAATTGTTCCGTGAAAATTGTTTTCGAAAATCTAATTCGTTCATAATTCTATAAAGTAATAAACTTTATTCAAATAAATTCGGATCTTCCCTCATCTGATCACCAGCATGGCTAAAGGTATTACTCCCAAAGGTATTGTGAGGGGTGTGAGGTGACACGTCCAGGTATTCAAGCGATTTCCTGTCGGGCTTGCAAGTTCATGCATCGTTTCACTTCTGTAGGTATTGATCAGTGTACACGGCCGATAACTTATAACTTTCCATTTTGAACTATCAGGTGTATAATATACATCTCTGTCTTGCGTGTCCGAAAGTGATATAATATACTAGTCATTACTTAACTCATACGCTTGTTTATAAATAACATTTCTAGTGTAAAGAATATTATTTATAAAAATGTAAATTATACCCCAAAAAAAAAAGATTTGAAGAAATAAAAATCTATCTATATAATTTTTCCAAGGGTTAATTTGGGAAAATGTAATATATACTCGTTGTCAATAGTAAAGGACAGATTGGAACATACCAGAAATATTGAATTAAAAAATGTACGCACTTGTCGACGATTCGTTTATACGCCTGGATAGAAAGTTACGGAACTATAGCGAGATTTAAAATATATACATGTATACATTGAACGTAAGAAAGAAACATACGTGTAAATTGGGGTAAAAGTTTTGTAAATAGACTAGTCCACGTATGCCAACAGTATGTAATCAACGAATTCGATAGACTATTGTATACCAAAAGAAGAAGAAGAGAACCAATTTGATTGAATACAGGTCGATATATAACTTGCTTTAGTTCATCGAAGTTATGAACATAGTAAAATCACAGATTTATATATCAATTAGATTGTTTTCGAATAAAGGAAGAAACTCGTCATCATCACAATTGTTCCGACATTCATGTAAATATATATGCAACTGGACGTACACTAATAATCCCCAAGGGATGTGAATATTTTCTAGGAAAACTATTGAGTACTAAAGTTTCAAATCAATTTCGGGATTTATTTTCTTTCTTGATATTCATTGACAGCAATTTAAAGAATAAACTGCTTGTCCGCTTTAGGGGTAGTCTTGCCAGTTGAACAGACTTATCATTACCTTCAAAAATAGGGAAAGATGACATTAAATTCGTTGAGCAGACATGGGTGGAAACTAATAAAAAGACAGGTTTAATATTTGTTCATTCATTTAACATGTATAATATGAATATCATTTAGTACACTTCGGTCTATACAAATGCAGAATAATTGATTTCGTCAAAAGATATAAGAGATCTGACAAATAGATTATCACTTCGAAATTGCAAGACACCCATTTATAACTTTGTACTTTTGCATACCAAACTTTCGCAAAAAGATAAGTCATTTGATTAAATAAGAAGTTGTGGTTTGTTTTCTTGGGAGACACGTACCCAAATGAAGTGGACTTAAGCAGCTATTCAAGTCACGGTATGGCCTTCAACAGTGAACAATAGTAAAAGTATATTGTATAATTCAACTAAATGTGAACATGAAAGAATTAAAGCAGACATATATGTTTTATCTATACATATACAAAAGAATATTTTGAGCCTCAAATCTAGCATATGTCTATTTTACATGTATTCCGAGTCTGACGTGTCACTTTCACATTCTCTGAAGCCTTCATAAACACCATCTTGTGACGGAAATGCTTCCCTAATAATGTTAACAACACAAGCTGGAATAGTCACTCTGTTTCTCTTGCCAAATGGTTGCCCTTTTCTGACCCAACAAAAAAACTGACGATGAGCCATTAGTCGGCTTTGTTTGTGAGTTAGTACGTCTGGAGCTCTCCCTCTATGGCGCTTAATTTGTACCTCAAAAAACTTATATAGCTGGTTTCAAGAACAACCGGGTTCAGACAAACTGTTCTGAAATGATATTGTCACTAATGCATTCACCCAATTCAATATTACCATCAAAGAGAGTAAATTCGTGGCAACAAAGACATTCCGTCATTAACGGCATAACTATGCATTTAGTACACGAACACCAATCTGTGTTAAACTGGTGAGGGTTGCTAAGGATATCTTGATTTCGGGAACTTTCTGCAGCTTCCATTTCATGGAGCTCTTCTTCGGTATTCTCTGGCTCTAGTGCGTACCCAAATTGACCATACTCGACGGTCAAAATCTGCCTCTCTTGACGGACTGGAACCACAGTTAGCATGGTTAGTACTATCATTCTCCGAACAAGACATTTTTAGTTATGATTTTATGATTAGTTTTCGGACCATATATACGCAGTCCTATAGAAACAAGCCCGCACAAATCATAAGAGAAAAATATGTGAGTAAAAGTTAATTGAATTATCAAAGTTAATATCCTTTGGTCTCGAATGTATGTTAACTAATTAATGTGTTTTTATAGGCTAGCTCAAATCCTCATCCAAATAATATAATCTATATGTAATAATCGTTTCCTACCACACCGAGATTTAATGCCAAGCGTTAGACA
>CM034351.1:97448772-97508922 GCA_019925275.1 Mytilus edulis | reverse complement strand
CTAGTTTGAAAAATGTGTCCGATGACCTGGCCATTCAACCAAGATGGCCGCCACGGCTAAAAATAGAACATAGGGGTAAAATGCAGTTTTTTGCTTATAACTATGAAACCAAAGCATCTAGAGCAAATCTGACAAGAAGTTAAATTGTTAATCAAGTCAATATCTATCTGCCCTGAATTTTTCAGATGAATTGGACAATTGGTTGTTGGGTTGCTGCCCTCCAATTGGTAATTTTTAAAGAAATTTTGCCGTTTTTGGTTATCTTGAATACTATTATAGATAGCGATAAACTGTAAACAGCAATAATGTTCAGCAAAGTAAGATCTACAAATAAGTCAACATGACCTAAATAGTCAATTGACCCCTTAAGGAGTTATTGCCCTTTATAGTCAATTTTTAACAATTTTCATTAATTTGGTAAATTTATGTAAATTTTTACCAAATATAGTTCTCTGTTACTAATGGGCAAAGTTCATGATAGATATAATTGTAAGAAGCAAAATCGTTCAGTAAAGTAAGAACTTCAAACACATCACCATCACCAAAATACAATTTTGTCATGAATCCATTTGTGTCCTTTGTTTAATATGCACATAGACCAAGGTGAGCGACACAGGCTCTTTAGAGCCTCTAGTTATGTTAAACAGTTATTCATGTTAAATCAATACTTATACTTAAGTTATAGTCTGGCTTAATGATTGTAAAAGCGAAATGTGTACCATAAGAAGGATAATAAACAAATTGAAACATCTAAAAAATTGTTTATTTACTACAATATGTTATAATACAATTCCATTTTCTTAGGTGAAGATATTCAATAATGTGTATAAAATATTTGCCACTGAATATTGAATAACAGTCAGTCAATTACTAATTACTTATAGTAATAGATTACATTTTCATTATAGATGCCAATGTATGCTGTAGGTCAGACTGACCAGGAGACACCATTTACATTTGGTACAGCCAGACCTTCGTTGACCTTTACTTGGTCTGTCAACAACAAAAATGTTGTCATCCTCAATAATGTCTTCCATAAGGTTAGTATATTTACACAAAGACCTAGTTACTATAATAAAACTGTGTAGAAAAAAAGTGACTTGAAGAGTTTAGACCAATCTTACTTGTTATTATATTTCAAAACTTTTCTTTCACTTCTATTTTGAACAAGGGTTTGATAACATAGACTGGAGACTGTTTACTTGTTTATCAAAAACATTGATGAGTTACTAAATTGTATTTAATATGTTTGCTACATTTTCCTTAAACACCAGATGTACTATACAGACCTGCCAACTTTTGAAAATCTCCATGGGGGATTTAGCGCGCGACCAGATTTTTAAGGGTTACAATTTTAGCGACTTTTCTGTGTGCATTTTTTTTTCTCCTAAAAAAGTCTTAAGTTCTCTTCTTTTTTCTTTTGGTATAATAATGATGAGCTTGTAGGCCTTTATTTCTTTTATTTGCATGATTCTTGTACTATTAAATTATAAAATTGACAAAATAACTGAAGAATAGAGAAAAATGGCATTAAAAATAAAGGATTCAAAGTAGAGACCCCCCCCCCCCTTTTTCCCCTCTAAGATAAGACCTTCTTATCTATGAACCTTGACTCAAAAGACCTAAAACTACATGCCCTAAAGTTAGAAGGATGAAGACAGATTTTGATTTACTCTTACTTATGGTCTTATCAGTATCAATGAGAAAATGGATAAAATTTGAGTTATCTTTCTTTGTATTCAGAGGTGCTCTTACCGGCGGAGGCTTATTCAGTAACACAGTAGAAGAGAATACAAAATGGCGTCGATTTTAAATCAACAGACATTCGTCGTCTGGTTTCAAAAATTAAACAGATTTCAAGATAAACGATGTTTTCTTGGGAGTTCATTACAGTTCTCAACTTTCAATTAATTATGATTTTGTTGTGGAACTACGGCAAATGTTGCAAATTGTGCTGGTATGATATAAAATTGATTAAAATTGAAAGGCTGTTTGACCAAATTTGTGTATACAAATTAATTTTGAGGACTGTTACGACCCATTAGGTAATCTGATTACATACAACCAGTAATTATGACACCTGTTGTGACTGTTAATTAGCGTAGGGTCGTTAACTTGTCATAATATGTCCCCAGGTAAAATTATAGATTTTTTAAATTGATCAGAAAAACTTCAAAATCGGTAAACAACAATTTTTTCGGGTAAAGTTGGTGAAAATCGGGATTTTGACTAATTTTACAATCCCGATATTGGGATTCGGGTTTAGGGATAAAAATCGGGATGATACCGCGAAAATCGGGATAGTTGGCAGGTCTGACTATAGTTGTTTATTGAAAGGAACATTGAAGTGAACAAACACAAACTGAAAGAGTGTTGTAATTTATAATGGATGTCAACCAGACAAGTTGACATTAGAACCAATATCAGCTTAATGTTGTGACATCTTTTGTATCTCTAGGAAATGTGTTTCACTACAATGGAAAATTTTACCAAATGTAAAAGTGATTGTCTGACTAAGGTAATAAAGCACTAGCTAGCATTGGTATTGGTGTAATCAAGAGAGTGTAAATTTGTATGCCCCCATCACTTCCTTTGATCATAAGTTTTAAAATGTCAATATCAATATCTTGTTTTCAAATTCTTATATATTCTTCCACAAAATGACCAAATCTGAAGCTGGTGTCACATTTTGCAGATGAACTATGAATCAGAGCACTCTTATGTTTGGTATCAGGCTTCACATGTGCACGCTGTACTGTAATAGCATTTCCACATTCATTTCTCATCATCTTCCAGTTACCCAATACTCATATGGAGGATATCAATATCATTAGTGAGCTCAAATTGTTGTTCCTGAGCTTATCTGTCACAATTTTTATTCACTTATTCAAAATAGTTCAAGATGTTTGTTGTTAAATCATTATAGTTTATTTATTGAAGATTACAAAACTTGCCACGATTGATTACTTATATATTTGAAATGTATTATATTTTTGCTTTCTGTTTTCATTCATTTGCTGGTGCTTACTATGCATATTCTTTAGTATTTTCTATAGTATTTTCTATAAGCTGATTGCAATAATTTTATATTATCATATCATACAAGGGGGAATGAATAATAATAGTAATACAAAAAAATACATAATGTTTTTGGCAATTTAAAAACTTAGGTAACCAAATACTTGATGGATATTATTATAAGAAATTTTATAAGAAATGGAATATGATGATTGACCTCCGATTTCAAAGTTTTTGTTTAAGAACTTCAAATGATTTAAACAGTTTGATAAATGAATAGATTGACACATTAATGTTGAAGTGACACTATGAATTTATAAACATGACATTATTTAAAAACAGGACAATCTGGCTATTTTGCATACACTTAAAGTTAATTATATTGTGGCAAAATATGTTGGCTGTTTATAATGTGTAGTATAAAGTGGACTTTTTTACCTGGAAATCTTAAAGGCATTTTTCCCTACTTTTTAGCTCACCTGGCCCGAAGGGCCGAGTGAGCTTTTCTCATCACTTGGCGTCTCGGCGTCCGTCGTCTGTCGTCGTCCGGCGTCCGGCGTCGTTAACTTTTACAAAAATCTTCTCCTCTGAAACTACTGGGCCAAATCAAACCAAACTTGGCCACAATCATCATTGGGGTATCTAGTTTAAAAAATGTGTGGCGTGACCCGGTTAACCAACCAAGATGGCCGCCACGGCTAAAAATAGAACATAGGGGTAAAATGCAGTTTTTGGCTTATAACTCAAAAACCAAAGCATTTAGAGCAAATCTGACATGGGGTAAAAATGTTTATCAGGTCAAGATCTATGTGCCCTGAAATTTTCAGATGAATCGGTCAATCGGTTGTTGGGTTGCTGCCCCTGAATTGGTAATTTTGAAGAAATTTTGCTGTTTTTGGTTATTATCTTGAATATTATTATAGTTAGAGATAAACTGTAAACAGCAATAATGTTCAGCAAAGTAAGATCTACAAATAAGTCAACATGACCAAAATGGTCAGTTGACCCGTTTAGGAGTTATTGCCCTTTATAGTCAATTTTTAACCATTTTTCGTTAATTAAAGTAATCTTTTACAAAAATCTTCTCCTCTGAAACTACTTGGCCAAATTAATCCAAACTTGGCCACAATCATCTTTGGGGTATCTAGTTTAAAAAATGTGTGGCGTGACCTGGTCAACCAACCAAGATGGCCGCCACGGCTAAAAATAGAACAAAGGGGTAAAATGCAGTTTTTGGCTTATAACTCAAAAACCAAAGCATTTTGAGGAAATCTGACATGGGATAAAAATGTTTATCAGGTCAAGATCTGTCTGCTCTAAAATTTTCAGATGAATCAGTCAATCGGTTGTTGGGTTGCTGCCCCTGAATTGGTAATTTTGAGGAAATTTTGCTGTTTTTGGTTATTATTTTGAATATTATTATAGATAGAGATAAACTGTAAACAGCAATAATGTTCAGCAAAGTAAGATCTACAAATAAGTCAACATGACCAAAATGGTCAGTTGACCCGTTTAGGAGTTATTGCCCTTTATAGTCAATTTTTAACCATTTTTCGTAAATTTAAGTAATCTTTTACAAAAATCTTCTCCTCTGAAACTACTTGGCCAAATTAATCCAAACTTGGCCACAATCATCTTTGGGGTATCTAGTTTAAAAAA
The DNA here is from genome assembly GCA_019925275.1 of Mytilus edulis. Classification (NCBI taxonomy): domain Eukaryota; kingdom Metazoa; phylum Mollusca; class Bivalvia; order Mytilida; family Mytilidae; genus Mytilus; species Mytilus edulis. The sequence continues at coordinate 97,504,245 of CM034351.1, read as the reverse complement.
TGTGTGGCGTGACCTGGTCAACCAACCAAGATGGCCGCCACCGCTAAAAATAGAACATAGGGGTAAAATGCAGTTTTTGGCTTATAACTCAAAAACCAAAGCATTTTGAGGAAATCTGACATGGGATAAAAATGTTTATCAGGTCAAGAACTATCTGCCCTGAAATTTTCAGATGAATCGGTCAATCGGTTGTTGGGTTGCTGCCCCTGAATTGGTAATTTTGAGGAAATTTTGCTGTTTTTGGTTATTATCTTGAATATTATTATAGATAGAGATAAATTGTAAACAGCAATAATGTTCAGCAAAGTAAGATCTACAAATAAGTCAACATGACCAAAATGGTCAGTTGACCCCTTTAGGAGTTATTGCCCTTTATAGTCAATCTTTAACCATTTTTCATAAATCTAAGTAATCTTTTACAAAATCTCCACTGAAACTACTAGGCCACAATCATCTTTGGGGTATCTAGTTTGAAAAATGTGTCCGATGACCTGGCCATTCAACCAAGATGGCCGCCACGGCTAAAAATAGAACATAGGGGTAAAATGCAGTTTTTTGCTTATAACTATGAAACCAAAGCATCTAGAGCAAATCTGACAAGAAGTTAAATTGTTAATCAAGTCAATATCTATCTGCCCTGAATTTTTCAGATGAATTGGACAACTGGTTGTTGGGTTGCTGCCCTCCAATTGGTAATTTTTAAAGAAATTTTGCCGTTTTTGGTTATCTTGAATACTATTATAGATAGCGATAAACTGTAAACAGCAATAATGTTCATCAAAGTAAGATCTACAAATAAGTCAACATGACCTAAATGGTCAATTGACCCCTTAAGGAGTTATTGCCCTTTATAGTAAATTTTTAACCATTTTTCGTTAATTAAAGTAATCTTTTACAAAAATCTTCTCCTCTGAAACTACTTGGCCAAATTAATCCAAACTTGGCCACAATCATCTTTGGGGTATCTAGTTTAAAAAATGTGTGGCGTGACCTGGTCATGATTCATCTAAGTTCATGATAGATATAATTGTAAGAAGCAAAATCGTTCAGTAAAGTAAGAACTTTAAACACATCACCATCACCAAAATACAATTTTGTCATGAATCCATTTGTGTCCTTTGTTTAATATGCACATAGACCAAGGTGAGCGACACAGGCTCTTTAGAGCCTCTAGTTTTCTATAACTGCAATTAGCTTGAATATGTACAATAAAATTGAAATATGTTGTCACTGATATCTGACATGATAATGATTTGTGTAAAAAATCAAAAGGATATTTTGATAGATTAATAACACTTCTTTTAAACTTTAAGGGGCTGAGGAAAGTGGCCTCAAAATGATTTGTCGAGTTGTGATCTACCGTATAATATATATTTACAGAGTAATATTAAACCAGTAGATGAAAGTAACTTTGCTACTCAGCTGTTTGCCAAATCTCCTGGACAAGTTACGGTCAAGTTAACCGTAAGACCTCAGAGGAATTCCAGATCACAGATACTCAAGCAAGCTGAGTTAACAGATGAACTTCAAATACAGGTATTTACTACAGTGTTTACACAGAATATTATTTCTAGAACAGTCATCGAGATTAAATATTAAAAAGGATTTGAAAGGAAAATATTTTTGTTACAAGAATACCCATGTGTCACAAATTATTACACCACTTCCTTTCTTTTGTAATAATTTGTGACACATGTGTTTTAAAACAATGGCAAACCACCAAATTTTTTGAAGGCCCAGAAAAAGTTTGCAGTCTGCCGGTCCTTGGTTTGACCAAAAAAATGAAGTTATTCGAATTCTGTGAGACTTTTTTTGTTTGATAAACATATGAATTATTAACAATGTGGTTATAATGATTTTTTAAATTACAGGTTTACCAGAAAATGGAAGTGTTAAGTCCAAAGATATGTGATGGAAAACTATTGATATCACCTAACAGTGATGCTACTGTTAAAACAAACAGGTATGATATCAAACATTTTACATGTTAAACCAAAAATCTATTACTGATAATGCTACTGTTTACATATAGCAGAAAAAGATGAAATATATGCAGATTTTACATTTGATATTAACATAACATAAACTTTATGCCCTGCCTATGATAGAATTACGTTTTCTGAACTTTTTCTTATTCCATTATTCCCTCTATCACATTAAAGTTAAAGATTTTTATTAAACTAGTTTTCAATGACGTTGTGAACGCAATTAATTTGTACCATGTTTTTACCTTGTATCAATATATAACCTTATTATTTTCAGAGATGGATCAGCCAGAATGAGTTACCAGGTATTATCTGCTAATTCAGATAAAGCCATCATCACTGTCAAAGATGGAGGAGTCATCACTAGTGGTGCCTCCTGTGGGGAAGCACATCTACAAATTACAGCATTTGAAGAGTTTGGAACAAATCAAACTGTTGTACTGCTAGTAAAGGTAAATTGTATATCTGATGCCTTGAACAATACTTTTTTCTTCATTGACTAGATACTGTTTGTTTGGGTGAATATAGGAGTTTAAAATATACCTTCAGGTATATAGAGGTTCCATCAGGATATTAAACTAAATAGATGAATGCCATTGTTTTTTATGTAAAAATATTTTTATAGGTTAAGACTGTTGCATACATGATGATAAACTCTAATACTGCACTGAGGACAAACAGTGGTCAACTGAAGAAGATTCCAGTGGGTGTTACCTTGCAGTTGTCTGTCAGTTACCATGATGATGTTGGAGAGGAATTCTTTGCAACAAATGTAAAGATGTATTATAGATTGAACAGGTGAGTTATTTTTTATTTAAAATCAATGCAAACACCTGGTAATATTATTAAAGTATCAGTAAAAATTAGACATCAGAACTTTTGCTTAGTTTCATGTATTAGTTTGTGATTAGGTCAGTTTATGGGGAACCACTAGTAGTAAGTTAATGATAATTGGTATGCAGTTGTATAAGCATTGGCATATCTCATTTCCATGGAGATTATTTGGCCCCGCCCCCTCATCATGGTCTATTGACTTTGAAATTTTTGCTTAGTTTTCATGCATTAATTTGTGATTAGGTCAGTTTATGGGGAACCACTAGTGGTAAGTTAATGATAATTGGTATGCAGTTGTATAAGCATTGGCATATCTCATTTCCATGGAGATTATTTGACCCGGCTACTCAGTCATGGTCTATTGACTTTGAATCTTTTGCTTAGTTTTCATGTCTTAGTTTGTGATTAGGTTGGTTTATGGGGAACTACTAGTGGTAGGTCAAGAAATTTGGTATGCAGTTGTATTAGCATTGACACATCTCATTACCATGGAGATTATTTGACCCCACCCCCTCAGTTATGGTCTATTGATTTTGAAATTTTGCTTAGTCTTGTGTTAGTTTGTTTTTAGGTTTGTTTAAAGGGAACTACTTATAATATGTCAATGGTATTCGGTATGCAGTTGTGTTAGCATTGGCACATCTCATTTCCATGGAGATTGTTTAACCATGTACCTTTAGTCATGGTTCATAGACTTTGAATATTTGCAAAACTTACATGTTAAAGTGTTGCTATTTTTATTTCAACACTTGCATTATCTAAATTACAAAAAAGCTCTGTGATAACAGTTTATTTCTATCTACTTTTTATTCTGAAATGTCTTACAATTTGATGAAAAGAAATTGATTAAAGTGAATGAGACACCACTTGATGAATATTTTTTACTGATTTTTCTTCTATGTCTTATACACAGATTTCTTTGGCTGATAGTACTGTCATGACAAAAAAAACTAATTAAATTTTGGAACGATTTTAGATATGACCTGGTACAAATAGGACATGGATCTGATAATAATACATTGGTAATGAAGGCTGCTGAAGTGGGACAAACTGTTCTCAAGGTAAGACAAAACCACAAATAGCTATTAAAGTAGGGGTATGTGATATATTAGTTGGATAATAGACATATTTACACTCTTGGTATTTAGCTGAATTGTGTCTCCCAATGACCCAGATCAGTCCCTGGTTAACCATTCAACATTATTAAGCAACAATCTGTTAGATTATGAGGTCTTAAAAGTTTTGAACTGTGATGCAATATTTTTCAGAACTTGTTGAAGTAATGTTGGACAATGCAAATAAGTGATAATGTGTCTATGACAGAAACACATTCCTCTTTCTGTGTAAAAAGCATCATATACTTTGTTTTAGTTGTGTTTTCCTAACTTAGAATCACATTATTCATAGAACTCCAAAGACAAGTATTCGTTTAGCCATAAAAACCTATAGTTATAATTAATGGAAGCTATTGAATGCATATTTATGGTACAATTGAATATAACCAGGAATTTTATCAATATTTAGTATACAAAGTCAAGTGTACAATATTAAACTTTTTGATTCAGAGCATATTACAATGGAAAATATACACCCAATAGTGGATTCAAAATACAGTAAATGATTAGGCTTTTATTTGTGTTTAATTGTAGGTTTGGGACAAACACAGCCCCTGGATAGCAGATTATATTAATATTGATGTAGATTATGCCATTACACCAAACAGTCACACAGTATTCTTAGGACAAATTGTATGTTACACGTCATCTCTAGTTACAGAATCAGGTATGACCAGTCATAGATTCACGATAATCAAATTTTATATACATTTACGATCAAAAAGAAGGGATAAGACTTTTGTCAAATAAGGTTCATATAAGGTTCTCATGACTGTTTTGATTTTGTGAACCAGCAGGGGAATGTTTACTTGACAAACTTTTAAGGCAGATGTTTATGTTATTATGTAACAAAGAATTGTTCAATGTCATCATTTCCATTAGATTCTAAAATTATTAAGACACTAAGGTTTCAACTCCCAGTTATATTGTTTGCCTCAAATTACATCAGAAAGTCAGCATTTTTCATCTAGAGAAAATTCCCAATTACTAAATAAAATGTTATAAAATTCCCCCAATTTGTTTGAAATTTTTGTCAAACAGTGTAGTAATGTACAAATGTATGTAAATTTGTCATTATTTTGATATTATAAAAGCACTTTTGAGATCTGGGTTTCTGATTTGAATCATCACGGTGTTTGTTACACACATAGTTTCAATGTATTTTAAGTACCATCATTGTTTCCGTTTCTTTCTCCTCCCCTAAAAAGTAGCTTTCAGGTTGAAAAATGTCTGAAAATCAAAATATACATAAAAAAATGGCAATAAAGACAGCAAAGGCCAGAAAAAAATCATAGATGTGTAAATAAAAAATAAACAAGTTCTCGAGAAAGACAATATCACTAAATCCCTCAGGCAATGTTGACCTAAGATGGATTTGGCTTTTATATTTAGGTTCTTATTGGTAATATAGCTCTTCAACTGTTTGGGTTTCTTATACATCCTTATCTTTTAAATATTTGATTGATTTTTGGTGTGATTACGCCACTTTTAAGCACCACATTTAGGCTATTTCTTTAAGGCCAGTTTTTATTGGTGGAGGAAGTTGGAGTGCCTGCAGAAAACCACCAACCTTAGATAAGGAAAACTGACAATCCTAGTCAATTAAGATTGGAGTCAAGTGCACCCGCAGGGGTTCGAACTCACAATATCAGTGTTGACTGGCTAGAGATTACAGAAGTAACTACTTAGACCACTCGGCCACTGAGGCCCCTTTAAATATTTGGCTTTGAGCATTACCAATTATGCCAATGAAGGTAAATTCAGAATTAAAAAAGTGTTGTTTTTCATTTCAACATCTGCTTTACAGTTATTTACTTTTTTGAAACAGGTTATAATGGTGTATGGCAGAATAACAACAACAATGTTAAGATCACTAGTGATAGCGGTATTTCTGTGGCCACTAAAGTTGGTTCATCATTAATCACATATGAAATATCCAGTGGTATATCAACTTATACAGAGGTCAGTTACATTTAAATTAAAATAGCAAATATTATACATGTCAGGCAAAATGTTTTTCTTGGTAAAGCCACACCTAAATTGATTTTCCTTCTTGTGCAGATAAGCCTACAGATTAAAGTGACAAAATAAACCTATAAACTATTTATTTTCTTAGAATATGTTTTCAAACAAAAATTACATGAAATGGAATATTTGTTATGGGTAGAAAGAAGGCATATACCTAAGCAACTGGTTATGATTTTTTTTTTATGAAAAATATAAGTTACACACCTATGTATTTTTCAAAATAAAAAAAACTAGAAGTTGTCTTACTCATTACAATGACAGAAATCTCTATAAAAATTTGAACATTTAGCATAATCATAATGTCCTTTGAAAGATCTTTGTTGTTTTAAATTGTTTATGAGCATCATTTGAGAGTATCAATGCATTTTTATTACCATGTGATAAACTGTTGATATAATTTATTGCAGGTAACAATAGAACCAATTAAATCAGTAACATTTGACACACCTTTAACCTTCCTGACCAATGTAAAGGGAAGATCAAGTCGATACTTTATACCAGTCAGACTAGGGGATGGACTCCAAGGTTAGATATTAACACTAGGTGCAAACATGTAAAGAAGGATAGATCTGCTAATCTCTATTTAAAAAACATTTTTAGAAGTAGTTTGATTAATCAATTGATTGGTGTTTAATGCCACTGAGGCCTTATGCGACTTCTGGCATGGAGAGAAATAAGGTTAAGGTAAGGTTAATGCCACTTTCAACACTATTGGCTATTTTGTGACTGTCAGTTGTTTATTGGTGGAAAGCCCCGGAGTGCATGAAGAGAACCACTGACCTTTAATAATGAGAACTAAACATCATAGTTTATTAAGATTGGAGTCAATAATAACCAGTGTTGGCAGGCTAGTAGATGGTTTGTGTTCACCACTCCTCTGAAATGACCTCACAAATACATAAAACTGGCATAGACAAAGATATTTTCTTATGGGTTATTTAGTTATAGTATTAAGTTGTTATTCATTTCTATAACAAGAAGTTTCTTGTCAGCTATTTATAAAATAGATATCAAACTGAATTCAAATTCAAAAAATTTAACACGTAAGTTAAAGTACACCCATATATTAAGGAGCATTCACATACATGATGAACATTGTGTTCACCTATTAGTTTAGATAAACTTTCTTATGATCCATACTTTGTTATCAAGTTTGATTGCTCACTACAAGTTTTTCATTCTGTGATAACTTGAATTCAATGCTTATATAGATGCTATTTTCCATTCAGGTGATACTTGTTATAGCAAAGTGCTGGAAGGAGACTTTCATCCTGATTCCATTCCATTCAGCTGTCAACTTAGCCTGACTGAACAAGGAAGTGAAATATCCATCGATGACCTCTTCTCTGTCTTTGGCATATTTGACAGTAAAACAGGTGAGACAAACTGAATATAAGATGATGAAAACCTCTGAAATCAGTTATAATGGAACAGGACTGTTTACCTCTGTAATTTTTTAGATGCTAAATAACACTAACAAAAACTGATAATTATAGGAAAAAATCACAAAAAATGATTAAAAAAAAAATGGACTTCTCGATTCCTCAACAAAGAGTTAAATGAATACTTATATTTTGTTATTTAAGAAATTTTGTACTTAATTTTTAGGTTAACTCTAGTTCTATCTTCCTTCTAGGACAATATGGCTGCCAGCTAGAGAAACAAGAAGCAGACAAGATGCCACAGCAAATCAGTACTATGACTTCCAATATCCGTCTGGTTGTAAGAGTTCCTTTCCATGACGGCCAATCAGAGGTCATTTCTGAAACCAAACAATTTGAATTGTACCCATCATTCTTTGTACAAACTTCAGAGATCCATCTGTCTACAGTAGCAGCAGTGTATCCTATCAGAATATCATCTATACCTGCAATAGCAGGATGTATTAAGGTAATAATATACAATAAAATACTTATAGTTGCCCTGCCACAGAGAGAGGTTTAGGAAATGTAGATTCTTCAATCATTGATGATATATCATACCATTTTACTACTACAGTATAAGAATATGATAAAACACAGCTTACATAGTATTTTAAACTAGTTAGCATCTAGGTTCACAAAAACCTGTGGTCAAGGTTGAAGTTTCCACATACTGCTTTCTTCCACCATAAAACTATTCATATACATATAGCAAAACAAAAAGCTGTGGTGGTATTTGGATGATAAACTTTATCTACAGTTGTCTTGTATTGAAGAAAACAATTTAATAACAACAATTTTTAGCATGACCTTGATTTCTTGATTGTGCAACTGTAGTTCTATTACACATTTAAAAATCAATGTTGTAGATAACCATCCTTGTTATATTGTAAAACACTTATTTAACATAAGGGTCAATTTGACTTGTACCTCATGCATATAACAGTAAACTCATCTCAAGTTTAGCCTTTTGGATTCAAGTACCAGCTTATTGTTCATAGCAGTTTAAAAGTAAGCTTCAACGCTTACTTGTTATGTGGATGAAAATATTCAATTTGTGTAGTAGTGGTAATTATGGATTGAAAGACTTTCTATGATGAATAGTAAGGAATGTTTGTTTATTTACAGGCAGTGGTTAGTGATTCATCAATACTAGAAGCTCTGGAACCAGAACAAGACACACAGTCTAAATCTGTTCTTTATCCAATCAAATTGCTTGACTCTGCTGCACTTTGGGACAGAGAAACACTCGATATGTCAGTAAATATGATTTGTGCAAAGACAGGTCAAGAAGTTAAGGTTCCTGTTAGCATACGATTAATCGGACAGAAGCCAGAATACTTAGGTAATTACCTTTCCTAAAAAATGTACAAAGGACCATTAAACAAAGTCATGTAATTTGAATAACAACCAAAGTACAATTTATTTGAAAGTATTATTTGATCCCATTCCAAGTAGAAACATATTGAGCTTTTCTGTTATGAATACAAACTCTTCCCAAAACTCAGAGATAGCAGAAGAATAAATGCATTAAGATTGATAATTGAAAGCTCATATTTTATCATCTATATTAATGTCTGTGTACATGTCCACAAGCAGTGCTATGAAAATGAATGATGTTAAGTCATAATTTGATGAACAAAATATCTTCAAAATGATGGTTATGGGATCTACAATTTAAAGTAAACTACCTTTGATTTGATTTCTCTACTATTACCCAAAGAATTTTTGATGTGTTGTCCAAACTTATAGATTTCCTCTGGAATAGCCCTATTCATCAAAACATGACAACTGCTATGCCAAAGGCACTCAGTAAACACTTAAGATGACAAACAGTAATAAAAGGTCTATTTCTTGGGTATACAAGTTATTCATACAATTGATTGGTTCAGGTACATCAACCCTATTTTTCCTCATTCTTATATGAATAGACCATGAATAAGTTTGACATGTATATTTGACATAAATAAAAGCATAAGACAAACTTTTGTTCTACTTATTTCCAGATGATTATGGAGCACATAGAGGATGGACAACTCTGATAGACAGTTATTTAATAATTATCCATACTGGTTGTTTATGTTCTTCATGATATTTACCACAGCATTACTGGCACTTCTAGGTAAGTCCTGATACACACTTTTATTGAATTATGTTGACAGGTATAGAAAAATTTTACCACTGGAATTTTTATGCCCCACCTACGATAGTAGAGGGGCATTATGTTTTCTGGTCTGTGTGTCTGTGCATCTGTTCGTCAGTTTGTCCGTCCGTTCGTCCGTCCGTCTGTCCCGCTTCAGGTTAAAGTTTTTGGTCAAGGTAGTTTTTGATGAAGTTGAAGTCCAATCAACTTGAAACTTAGTATACATGTGCCCTATGATATGATCTTTCTAATTTTAATGCCAAATTAGAGTTTTGACCCCAATTTTACGGTTCACTGAACATAGAAAATGATAGTGCAAATTTCAGGTTAAAGTTTTTGGTCAAGGTAGTTTTTGATAAAGTAGAAGTCCAATCAACTTGAAACTTAGTATACATGTTCCCTTTGATAAGATCATTCTAATTTTAATGCCAAATTAGAGAATTTATTCCAATTTCACGGTCCACTAACATAGTGCGAGTGGGGCATCCGTGTACTGTGGACACATTCTTGTTTGAGGTATTTAGGAATCAGTTGGTCCTACCTGTAACACAACATTAATAGGTTCAGAAACTTTACACACAAATGGAGGAAGTGAATAACCTCTAGAATGAGTCAGTTAACAATATGAGCCATATTGACTCATATATAGATATTATTGTGCGAAAATACAGAAGTTAATTCCCCTAAATAATGATTTCTAATTGCAATAAAGGAATGAAATAAATATCAAAATGGCATATTTTTTTACCATGTTGGATTTCTTATTATCGCTTTGGGAGCCTCTTTCATATGTGACAATTGTTCAATTTTTCATACATTTTGTACATATGAAGTTTTAATTGATATATTTCAGGTTTTCATTATCTATTTGGAAAAAAATATACAGCTGTACCCAATGCAGTATTTATGCCTGGACCAGCTGGGGCTTCCTCACCTTATAACATACAAAATTTATCAGGTATGGAATACAGTTCTATACATTTTTACTGTACAGAATCAGTTATTGTATATTCTTTTATTTTTGTATGTATCAATTTTTGTGGATTGTGGAAAGCTTACACTTTGGTCAATATTTCATTTTGTGGTTTTGCCAAAGTCTGCATTCAAGCTAATGGAAAATTTGATGTTAGTTGTAACATTTAAATTTGTGTTAACCTGTACCCAGGAAATCCATGAAAATTGGTACCAAATAAAAATTAATTAATCAACAGTATATGGTTCTAATTACATCATGTAAAGGATTAAACACCTTTTCTGTTCAATTGTATACCAGTTATGTAGCAGAATTATACAGGTTTTCAAGACCTAAACTCTCCCTCGAACCTGGGAATGTGGTGTTAAAGTAAAACCATCTGTCTAGCTATAAAAAACAAGGATAAAAAGATCCAACTATATTTGTTCCCACTTCAACTTTTGAAAATAAAATACTAAACTGATTTAGTGATGTTGACAGTTTAGAAATTATAACAAAACAAATCAGTTTTCATCCAATATTAATGAAATTAAGAAGCATACCATTCTTTTAACATTATTACTATAATATCACTGAATCTGTTTTATTGCAGGTTCACCACCAGCGTATTCACCAGCTTATTCACCATCTAAATCACAATCACCATACCTCTGGTCACCAGGTTATCATCCTCAGGATGGGTCCAGTCCTGGACGACGGAGATCACCGTACATGAACAGACCTGTCTCGCCAATGTGATGAATATCTCTCATAGGAATAATGCTCATATTATGTACAAATGAAAGTAACTTACAGTTTCAGTAAGGAACATTGTGCGAGTGAAGTTGCCAGGAAAATGCAAGCATGACGTTAATAGTCTCAAAATTAGGGGAAAAATGGCATTTTATTGCATCTTTTTCTTTTTCTATGTTACTTCAGTATTTAAAGAGAAAGACGACTTTGTTTAGAAATGTTCAATGTAATAATCATTTCATATTATGCAGATGTAATTGTTATTTGCAGTGCTGATTCGGGTACAATTATCATTACAAAAGACCTAATCACTATTTGTGAAGCTGGGACACTTTAGCTAATAACGCCATACAACAATTATTTTGTGTCGTGTCATCAAAATTAATAGGGGAGGTTTGTGATCTCTAGTAATTGGGGACAAATAGCATTGAAATGTGTTATTCTTAAGTGACGAAGGAAGTTACATTTTATTGTCTTCAGTACTAGGTGTGTTAATAATTGTTGATTTTTTTATTGATTTTTTTTTTTGGGAGAGGGGGGGGTGCACTTTGAAGTAAGGTTACTTAGAATTTTGTTTATCAACCTTTATTCAAATTACCCATATTTAGACAAACCAATTCTATAAAGGTTATGATGAAAAAAATAATGGTTTACCTTATGTCTTATGCCTAAGTGTGAAAGTGAAATTGTATAGATCATTTATTGTACAGATCATTTTTGTGTGAATTTGATGTTTAAATAATCTAAATTAATTATTGAAATATAATGGCTGAGCAATTAATGAAGAAGATTGTTTTATCATGTGTTCATAATAAATCCCTTAAAAAATGTAGTTACTGACAGTTTGTCAGCATTTTGTAAGTTTCCTAAAGACACACCTAGTCACCGCCATCACCCTTTGTTATCAGCATTTATATTACCAGAGTGTAAAATGAATTCTCCTTCCAAATACCTGTGTTGTCCTCAGGGCCTTTTTATTATAATGTGGTGCTTTCTGATTTTTTGATTTTTTTTTAATATTGATAATGATGTTTTTCTATAATTTCTAAAAACATGATGGTATTCTGTATAGCCAATTTGGTCGTTAGAAACTTCCATTTGTTGTATTATATAATGAACACAATTAGGCCAATATTTATCCACCTTATGAAATTAAACAATATTATCACTCTGTTCCCCTTTTTTCTCCCATCAAGATGGGATTTGTACTGATGTAAAATTTAGCATGTTATGGATGATTTCTTATCAGTTAAAATTATACAAATGTGAAAATGGCATGAGATATTAAGCTGTAAATATCCAATTTTATATTATCTTGAAGTTGATCACATGCCAAAAAGTTATTTTGGTTTTATATTTGATAAAATTGCTCAATTATTTTGATAATTTGTACTAAGTGTAGTTGAATATGCATTGTTAAAATTTGCTCTTTTGACTTAGAATAGTTTTGTTGTCTCCCCTGAATGAAGTCCCTTCGGTGAGACTATTTTTCTTATTTGTTAAATGCTGATTTGTTGTTACATTCCATCACAATTTTTTTTTAAATGAATGCAACCGTCACTGACAGTTTAAATACAAGTCTTAACTTCTATTTCTATAGTTTCCTCAACTAAATATTGTTTTTATCTCTGTTGCAAACAAATTTTACATTTAGGTGATTGGATAAAAAATTCAAAAATGTGGTCTCCAGAAGAATTTCAAGCAAAAAAACAAGCTGAACTTCTTGTCAAGTTGTTCATCATCTACTGTATCACTAACCGGTCAACACTGACTTTGCCAGACTGTTAGATTCCAATCTTAAAGGACTAACATTGTCAGTTTTCCTTGCAATAGATCATTGTTCTCTCTTGGGACTCCTGTTTATTCCATCAAACAAAACTGACCACCACGTTATAGTTAAGTTGGCATTTAACACCAACAATCAATCAATCAATTTATACCATGTTTATTCAGCTAGATATCTTTGGAATAAAATACAATATAATAATTATTTTCAGCATTAATTAAATATAGCATCTTGTTATATCTCTAGGTTAATTTCTCCATTTTATCTACTGTGAAAGTACTTTAATTGGTGGGTATCAATTTTCATGGTTTGAGCAATATTTACATGTTCATGGGTTTTTAAATTCGTGGATTTCAGTTTTCTATGAAAAAAAAATTAGAAAAATTGAAGCCATTAGAAACGAAGGTTACAAATTATCTGGATTGAAGGAAATGCAAAGTAAAAATTGACCTGTTTAAATCGTTGTGACCACACTAATTAACCCGTGATAGGGGGATCAACAGATTAAAGATCATTTAAGGTGTTGATTAGGTCATAAACATGTCAGCTAAAGAAAACAATTACATAAACAAATGCTATAAATGTATCAGAAGTCAAACCTACATGAGGATATTTCCATGTCTTGATTTTGACAATGGTTATTTTATTTCGTTGTACACTTAAATTTGTGGATAAAGTCATCCACGAAAACCATGAAAATTGGTACCCCACGAATAAAAGTACTTTCACAGTATTTTTTAACAATGCCATAAATAGATGTACATAATGACTTTTATATCTATTGTTTAGTGAGCTATTAGGGCTTCTTATTACTTAATGGAATAAAATATGGGAGAGTTGGCCTACACATGATATTATTTTCAGAGTAATAGGGGTTGACCTACATTTAATTTTTTCCTGGAATAGTAAATAAACAAATAGAATATATTTTGTATGTAATATGTACCAAGAAAAAGACTGAGATGACCTGTTTAGAGTTCACCACATATCTTATTTTAATTTCTAGATCAGATCTTCCAATGGTATTTTTGTGCATAATATTTTATTTAAATGTACTAAATGCAAACGTAATGTTGCAACACTACTTTTTCTTTCATTGTTAATAAAATATGACAATGTTGTACAGTTAATTTTTAATTTCACTATTGTGGTTTGAAATATTCCATCAAAGAGGTTTTTGATGCAATTCTAGTGATTGAATTGAAACTGATATGAATTCAATGTAACTTTACTATGATATCATTATTGTTAATCATTTGTTTTTGTCATCACAATATGAATATAAAGATTGTTTTTTGTGTGTCCCACATGTTTAGTGTTTGCACATTTATGACTTTGTATGCCTTTTTTAAATAAATAAATTTCCTGGCAGTCCAGGAATAAAATGTGATTATTTTTGTCTATTCTGTTCAGACTGGCCAAGAAAGAGTTGATCTGGGTGTATTTTCATGATAGAAATGAGTGATTTTTGTCTTCCCTGCGACATAGGTATTGCTTTTCTGGTGATGAGGACAGCTTCAACAATTGTTAAGTTTTCTGCCTAACTTACCTTCTTTTGTGTTTTGAGCAAAAACAGAGAAATAAAAAGAAACTAAACAGACTAAAGATCAGAAATACAGGTTCAACAACAGATTTGTCATGAATTCTACCCTTGTCTATAATGTTTGAGAGAGTCTTTTGTTGAATATGCACATAGACCAAGGTGAGAGGCAAAGTCTCTTTAAAAGAGTTTTTCATTTTCCGTATTATTTTGAAATCTAAAAAAAGAGAAACTTTAAAATGCACAAATAATCAGCAAGCCATGTTCTACCAACAGGTCACTGTTTTATAAAAAAAAAAATACCATTTTTTTGGCATTTTGTTCTAATATCTTACAAAAATCTTCTCTTAAACAAAACTGATTGGCCAAAGTTAACCATTATTTACTTATCTAGTTTGTGATTTTTGTCAAATAACCCTGCCTGCAAACCAATATGGCTAAAATAGAACACAGGAATAAAATGCAAGTTTTGTCTATTATTTTGTAAATAGATATGAGAATTTGTGGTATGAGTGCCAAGTCACAATTTGTAAAAGTAATCCATTATAGGTTAAAGTATGGTCTTCAACATGGAGTTTTGGCTCACACAGAACAGTAAACTATAAAGAACTTTAAAAAAATAACTAGAGTAAAACCATTCAAAAGGGAAAACTAACTGTATAATCTATATAAAAAACGAGAAACATTTATGAACCACATCAACAAAAGACAACCACTGAACATCAGGTTCCTGACTTAGGACAGGTGCAAAAAATTGCAGCAGGTTAAAACATTTTAATAGGTACCAACCTTTATATTTCTTACTTAATTTTCAAGATAATAAACAAAACTTGAATGGAGAAAATTTGAAGGGGCAGAACGTTGATATATATAAGCTGCTCATTTACGTCAACGTTTTCTTATAGGAGTTATTGCTCTTAAATGTCTAATTTTACCATGTTTTCTTCATATTGCCTTTTATTTGGAAAACTATAATATAAAGAGAAACTTGAATCAGAAAAAAGTGATCAGCTAGACAAGATCTACTAGTATGTCAAAGGACTCTTATATTGGAAATATTGCTCTTAATGATGATGTTTATCGATTTATTTTGAATTTCTGTTTATTATCTTGAAAATCATACAAGATATATAAAGAAACTTTATACACATGTATAGCAAAAATTATCAGCAAAACATGATCTACAAATGAGCCATCATTATATGGAAATTGTCTTTAAAGAGTTATTGCCCTTGCATGATGATTTTTACCAAAAAGTGGCCATTGGTGATCAACACCGACTCTAAAGAGCCTCTAGTTCTCATTTTTTGCTGATCTTTTGAAAACTACAGGAGCTTGGTGAAGAGTGTAAAATAAAAATATCAGCATGACAAGACTATTTGCTTTTGACAACTGGTTATTGCCCTTGATTAAATGTTGATTTTTATTGGGTTTTTTTTTCCCTTTTTTTGCTGTTATTTAAAAACCTAAATAGCTAGGTGAAAAAATAAGAAGCAACACAAAGAGTAATTATAGAATGTGAATAAAATTAGTTTATAAATGTGTCTTTTATTAAATGATATGTTTGCATTAATTTTGATGAAGTTTGTGAAGTAGGCAAAACATAGATAGATATTTCCAGTATGCAAATCTTTAAAGTTTCTGATTAAGGATGTATTCTTCTGACTTTTCAGTCTCGTTCAGTCTCGTTGAAATCTCGTTCTTGAATTATTTCCAAAACATGTGATACAAGTGGAAAATATCAATGAATTTTAAAAATATTATAATCAAATATAACTCTATGAAAAAATTGTGTATTTACAATGAATGGTTTTTGAGTAATCCAGTTTTCAAATTTTATGACCAATCAAGTCAGTATTTTTAGCCAAAATTTTGAGAAAATGGGTTAGGGATACAAAAAAATGATTTTACAAGAATCATGTACATCCCATACCATTTTGGTCTTTTCAAATTTCTTAGATATGTATTTTTTCAATTATTTATAACAAAAAAGTTGAAATAATATGTATTTTGTTCTTTAAACTGAGAATAATCACAAAAATTCAAAATTGACAGCATGGTAAATTTTACACAAAATATGATAAAACTTTCTTATATTAACACCTACCTATAGTTTTTTTAAGTAAGTTTTATTCAGATTGGTCCATTTCATCTTTATAGAAAGTATGAAAAAAAGTTTAATTGTTGAACTGTGATTTTTTTCATGATAATAGTCCAAAAAATAGGTAAAAATCAATGAAAAATGGGAAAATCATCAAAATTGGGCATTTTCAAAGGGCTGTAGCAAAAAAAGAAGTGCACAACCATATGTTTTTTTCTTCACCAATTATTTTGTTACAGTCTTATAAACCCCAAAATCTTGTTAAGAAAAAAAGTTTAATTCTAGAAATTTTTGGCTCCTCAGAGGTGTACATCCTTAAAAATTACACTTAAGATCGCAATAAAAAATGCCCAGCATAAATCACAATAATCAATACACAACACAAATCACAATTAATAATACACAGCGCAGATCACAATTAATAATACACAGTTCAAATCACAATTAATAATACACAGTGCAAATCACAATTAATAATACACAGTTCAAATCACAATTAATAATACACAGTGCAAATCACAATTAATAATACACAGTGCAAATCAATTAATAATACACAGTGCAAATCACAATTAATAATACACAGTTCAAATCACAATTAATAATACACAGCAAAGATCACAATTAATAATACACAGCGCAAATTGCAATTAGTAATACACAGCACAACCCATGAAGATACACAAGAGAAAGTCCACCAGAAAGTAAGGCATGGTTAGAATTAACAACTTTTGCATCAATAAATTGGAAAATAAGAGAATGATTTAAGTGAAAAACTCTTTGAAACATGACTAAATGCTCAAGTTGACTATACAAAGACTAGGATGATGCAAAAATAAATGTCACATGAAACAACTTTTTCCATCTCCAAGTTGATAAGACCAGTTATATTTTATTCCATGTAGTGGATTTTGGCTCTTGGTTTTCTCAATAATGAATGATAATGTACAAAATTTTGAAGAAAAAAAAAATGTTTGATAGCTTCCAAAATTTACAAAAAAATGTTTATTTTAAGTGCAAAAAAAAAATCTGACTTTGACAAAAACATAATGTTACACCCCCATCCCCCTAAACCCCTCCCCCTTAGTAAAAACCCTCACCACCCCCTTTGTCTTTGAAGTTAAATGGATGCTCCCTAAAACACCTTAGGTTAAGTTCTTGTCACTCTTATGTGACTAAGGGAGTTACCATTTGATTTTTATGGGGGGGCTAGGATGAAAAATTTTGTCCTGCTTTTTTTTTAGTTGTTATCTCTGTCCTGCCTTTTTATTTTTTACTCTATTCGGTCCTGCCTTTTTTTTTACTAGTTATCCTGACTTTTTTTTACACAAATTGTCATCCTGCCTTTTTTTTTTTACCAAGTTGCTCATCCTGGCTGCCTTTATTTTTTACTCAAAACTCCTGTCCTGCCTATTTTTTTCAAATTTCATCCTAGCCCCCCCATAAAAATCAAATGGTAGCTCCCTAAAATCATTTTGAAAGGTATTAAGCTTTCAAAATAACAACCTCCAATAAATAATAAGTCTGTAAGTCTTCAATCTTCAATCTTTGTCGTGATGACAGAGTAATCTCTCTTGTGAATTATCCTCTCTTGTAAAATTAATATCACTAAATTAATGTAGTTTCTCCTTTGTACTTAGATATTGTAGGTGGCGCTTTAAAAATATTATAGAATTATATAAATGTATCAAGTGAAAAAAAAGAAAAAAAATGGTTAATTGGGTTATCGAAATGGCATGAAAAATTAAAAAATATTAAAAATTAAAAGAAATTTGTATTAAATTATCCACTAAAGAGGCTTGTATAGGGTATATTGGGATACGGGATATTTGCCATTTTAATTTTAGGGATATGGGAGATTTGTCCTAAAAGTAAATGGGATATGGGATATTGATGCATTTATAAGGATATTGAATTTTTAACATGAAAAAAAAAAATAAGTGGAATTAAAAGTTAAATACAGAAATATTTACATCTCACTTGATAAAATTGCCCAAAAAAGTTTAATATTAAAGGTCATTTTAGTGCTTTGTTGATTTTAATGGAGTTTATGGTCGTTTTATTTAAAAGTCATCCAAACTCAAGCGAAAAGTATTGATCTATTTTCGATATTTATATGCTCATATGTACTGATAATTTTAAAAGTATTTGTTTTGCTTTCCATACTTCGTTCCTTATTGTTAATTTTCCTTTTTTGGATGGTGGTGTGCCTTAAGCACTATCTTACGGTATTTGTATATAACAACACCTCCGCTATGCACTGTGCTTAAACGGCTGTGGGTAACTTAAGTTACCCACAGCCCAAGATGGCGGACTCTAAACTCGTTGATATTTAATTCATACAAAATGTACCTTTTGCGACGTTTTTCATGCAGAATGTAAATATTTATAGGATTATTGAATATAGAAATGACTAAGAATTACCATAAATTTGTTAATATAGAGTTCACTAAAGCACAATGTCAACTTTAAAAAATGCATAAGATGTCCGTAACTTTTTGATCGAAACTAAGCAGACTGTCCGTAACTTTATTTTTAGATGTGGGTAACTTTTGATTTAAAATTTTAAGAATTATAATTTCAACAATTAGAAGACAATTAACATCATATTTGTAACCTTCGCGGCCGTTTATACTACTCATTCACCACCAAATGTGATTTTATTAACGCATCATACTTACACCACAGAAGTTGTATGTGGGTTTGTGGTACTCCATCCTGGTTATGGTTTGAACTTTTATTTACTGATGTGCGTCTTATCGACGTTTTTCGCTTGTCAGACCAAGGCTTTTCCATACTCTTTAATGTTTTGAGTTTAAATATATGTTTGCGGTTTACCTAATCACCTCTGTTTCTTACTATGTGTATTTTGATGAATACTCTTTGACGCGGCTCGGTATTTATACATCCCACCATTTAGTTATAGTGTTATGATTTTTGAATATGTTTCCTAGTATGTTTTTTTTCTCTCTTAAAGTTTGTATGTTATCAGGGGTTGTTAAATTACCCTGTTGTCCTACGTAGTTATTTATATTTTTATATACTATGTCGAATTGTTACACTATGTTGACTGCTCTTTTCCTGTTATTGTCACTGACTTTTACCTATTGTGTCTTTTAGTTTTATTCAGTTTAATGAGATTTAATGCAACTTGCATACAAATGAAATATGCAGCTAGCTGTAAAACTAGGTTTATTCATTTATACAAAATGTCCTTTTTTTAAGTTTTCCCATTTACTGTAAATCTTGGCCAGGATGCCGCAATATCACCGTGCGCAACGTCCCAGTGTGTCCAGATTGACACCCCTTTTATTTTACTGTCAATGCTAATGGGATTTGTTTTTGTGGGGATGAGAGAAAAGTGTTTTTGGCTTTTTCAAAAAGATGGAAAAAGTTTGTGCACTTAAGTCTCGTATAGTCTATCCACTGCATGCCTGGGCAATTTGGGTTCCCCTCCAAAATTCCGGATTCACGCTACCCTTGTCGTTGCTGGCAGAAAATCAGTAAGTGTATACATGCTACATGTATGTGTAAAAAATACTTGTGTAGTCTACTTGTTCAAAAATAAAAACGAACAATGATGTTTCAACAGTTTATCTGCTATGATCGTGTCTGTTGTAACGTTTTGGATTTTAATGAACGAAATCTATGTATTACTGGTAAATTATTAAGTCAGGGATTTCGTTACCACAAATCACTTAAAATCTTTACTAAATTCTAGATTTGGTTTTGAAGCACTTTGGTTCTACCTGTAGAAAACTTATTTCAAATGGGATAGCACATCCTCATTTTTACGGAGATGTTGTTTACCGTGCCATTGGATGCTGGATGTGTAATGATTGATAATTTAGTCTCAGATGCATTACTTTTTATTAGTTGTAATTGGCTTTGAACTATAGCTGTCAGTAACTGCGAGTACTCTCATATCTGTACTTAGTGTCTTTTTGTTGATGGGATGTACAAGTACTTGGTCACGTCCACTCTCTGTTTTTGTTAGATGTATTTCTATTTGTATCCATCTGATGAGTTAAGCCTTTTTCAACTGATTTGTATAGTTCGTTCTTATGTTGTACTGTTACACCACTGTCCCAGGTTAAGGGAGGGTTGAGATCCCGCTAACATGTTTAACCTCGCCACATTCTGTATGTATGTGCCTGTCCAAAGTCAGGAGTCTTTAATTCAGTGGTTGTCGTTTGTTGCTGTGTTACATATTTGTTTTTTGTTCATTTTTTATACATAAATTAGGCCGTTAGTTTTCTCGTTTGAATTGTTCTACATTTGTCATTTCAGGACCTTTTATAGCTAACTATGCGGTATGAGCTTTGTTCATTGTTGAAAGCAGTACGGTGACCTATAGTTGTTAATTTCTGTGTCACATGGTCTATTGTGAAGAGTTGTCTCATTGGCAATCATACCACATCTTTTTTTATATTATATCCTCATATGCATTGATAATTTTCTTGAAATAATCATAGATTTTTGTTAGATGTATCCATCTGATGAGCTAAGCCTTATTGTTGTCAATGATTTTATTTGTTTTGATGCCTTATACTGACTTATATGATTACAGGATATTTTCTAGTGTTTTACCTCTTATTTTTTACGTGGCGAGGATCTTCAGAGGTCTCCACGTTTCACAGATTGCTCTGATGTGCAACGGCTGTTTTGCCAGACATGCTGGGGCCGAGGAACGTCAGAGCACGTCCCATATCAAAAAGTAGATATTTCGCCGTATAAACCATGTTAATAACGAATAATTACTAAATAATCAATGTGAATTAATATATTTTCTTTCTATTACTGGTGTTGTGAGGAAGGAAATTAAAAGAAAGTAACAAAAATATTGGGATCTATGTAATTCATAAAGTTCAACATCACAGAGTCAAATGTTGTGTTATTTCTTTGCAAAACAAGGGCTGTGCAAATTTTGCCTGCTGTAAAAATATTGCAACAGTTAAGTGTAATGTAGGTACATTAGCAGAAATCTTTCTTGTGTTAAATTTTGAGTTATTGAACTTGCATGCTAAATATCCACTTTTTGATATGGACGTGCTCTGACGTCCCACAGTCTCAGTTTGTCTGGCAAAACAGCCGTTGGATGTCAGAGCAATCTCGGACAAGAGACAGGGTTGAGTCCTTCTGTTCTTTTCAACATAGGTTAACGTGTAGGATGAAGTTTCTTATCAATGAAAGAAGAATGCTATCAAAATGAAATTTTACAGTCATATTCATCACGGTTTGAACTATTAAAAAAAGTCTGAAATTAGACCCCTTACACTTAATTTATCGTTGAAGATCACAGAAAAAGAAATTGTTATGTACAAGGCTCTGAGATGGAACACTTCATCTTTTGGACACATATATTCTTATTTAACACTGGAAGTATGCACTGTAAATTTCCTTTAACACAGTTTGTTTTCCCAGTCAAAATTGTTGACATTGTGATGATGAGGAAAAAAATGGGATTGGGAATGAATTTATAATGATTTTTTGGGATATTTCAAAATAGTTTTAGGGATATGGGATATTTGTGAAAAATATTTATTGGGATATTAGGGTAAACATTATAGGGATACAGGATATTGGGATAAAAACTTAATGGGATATGGGATATTGATACTCCCCCTAAACAAGCCTCACTAAAACGGTTTGTTTCCTCTATGTACTCCGCTAATAGTTGATTGATACTTTCTGCATTTGGCAAATTGATTGTTAATAAATTGTCTAAATCTGTTGGAATTTGTCCTGTTATGAAGTATATTTGATGGAATAAGTGTAAGTGCATTTTATCGTCTGCTATTGTGTTTTGATATCGTCCCTATTTTTAGTTACATCAAAATTAATCTTTGAGATTGTCATCTAAATAAATTTTTCGGAACGTCTTTAGACTTATCCTACCACCTATATCAAATTTCAAGATGGAAGATGCAGACGTCAAATATTCTCTTAGAAGTTTAAAATATCTATTTAAAGTTCATATTATCATTGTTGTCCTCTCACTCCTTGTTACAAAAACAAATAGCACCAGTAAAGATGTATCAGTAACTTATGATCACATGTACACATCTGGTTTAAACGCATATGTTGGAGGAAAATGGTTTCAATGCTCAGCATTTCTGGAAAAAGCTATTCAGGAGAGAAAATCTTATAAAACTGTCATAGTTGATTGCAGACTTCATTGTCGCAGCAATTCAGTGCTGTCAGACTTTTTCATTCCAGCAGATCTAAATACATCTGTAGATGCTTTACGGCTCAATTTCTTTGAAAATCTAGTAAAAGAATCCCATTGTCTGAAAACATGCAAAACAGAGAAGCTTGGATATCAAATCTCAGAAAACCGTGTCTTACTTGAAGTAGAAGAGGATTTTGACAATCTCAAACCATATTCTTATCTGCAGTTTTGTTACTACAAGGTGAATCTATGAGTAATTGCTTTTAACTATTCAGTAATTATGATTTACTCATGTCAGTCATGAATTTAGTCTATGAACAACTGGTTTGCTCTCTACTGCCTTCAACGCTTCTCAATATGTATTTTACTTACTATTGATGACTTCATTGACTTTAACAGGCTATGAATAACTATAGGGAACAGAATAATTCAAGTTAGAGTATTTTTCATGGTATTAGTTTTTTCACCAAAATTGTAAGCCTACTAAAGGTGTAACATAATACATGTATAGTTTGACTTACTAAGGCCAACAGGCTTAATATGAAATCAGGATACTGAAACAATAATCATGTTCAAGTATGTTTATGTCTTAAATATTAAATTATTCATTCAATCCAAGGGTTTTGTACAAGTTATAATCTGGAACTGAAAAAGGAGGAAAAATCGCATACATATACAATATTATTATGATTATTAACTCTTTTATTGGTTATTTTCCCCAAAAAGATAGAATATATTTTGATAATTTGCATTAACAGCAAATAGCTATTCATTACTGAAATGCATGCATGAATACTTTCTGTGGATTCATTTATTTTCATGGATCATGTGGATTCATTTATTTTCATGGATCCGACATGTGGATTAAGGAATTATCATATTTTCATAAATATTTGATGTTACAATTTTTGCCACAGTCTGCATACATGAAATTCAAGTCTAAATTTGTGGTTCACCTTTACCAGGAATTGCATGAAATCCATGAAAATTTGGTATCCTAGAATAAATATTTAACTATCCACAGTATATTGAGACCGAGACCTTGCATTGTAAGGGACAACCACGGAACACGTCATGAACAGTCATAACAGCTGCAGTGAGAAATAACATGTAGCCACATATCTATGTGATTTTTTCTGCTAGGATAATTTGTCAAATATTTTGTTTAATAGATCTTGATAAAAGAAATAACAAACACAAATTATGTTCATATAGGTATAAATTTCTATAAGCTAAACTATTCCGCTATATCAATTTGTTGTTCAGAAATTTCATTGAACTATTTGATTTGTAGTCAAGGAGAAGTTTTACATTATTTTACAATAGCATGTGTAATGAATATCATTGTCTTCTAGTTGAAGACATAGATAAGTCCTAACTCCAGATTCAATGACATTGGTATTAATCAACTGTAGAAAGTATTAATGAATTATTGCGTGGATGAAATTCAGAGTTGTCCAAGGCTTATCTAGTTATTTGGTTCAAAATAAATCGGTACTTACTTATCTGAACAGTTTTACATGGTGCATGTAGTTTTCTTAGCATTTATTCATTATAAGAATAAAAAGATGTGGTATGATTGCCAATGAGACAACTCTTCACTAGAGACTAAATGACATAGAAATTAACAATTATAGGTCATCATAAGAACTTCAACAAAGGTCAAAGCCCGCAATGCACAGTCAGCTATAAAAGGCCCTGAAATTATTGTCTACAATCTTATTGATTACATTAATGAATTATCATAGAGTTCAGAAACATTCAAGTCTTAGAATTGTAGTTGAAGTTCCTTATAAATGTTGGTCTCATAGGGGAGGGGGGTCTGATCCAAGATCCCGCTTATTATTTAGTGAGTATCCTGTATCCCACTTCTAGCTGCCATAGTATTAGTAGTGCCTGTAATTTCCCATGTCCCACTACTTAGTTTCCGGTTTTCACGCTTAATTATTCGACTTTCATGTGTCACGCTTAAAGTTTTCCTGGCTAGAAACAAATTTAATTTGATGATCATGATGATAGTGTTCAGTCACATATATGTTTTGTGTCAACTGTACCTTAACTGTACATGGCTGCTGTAAAGAAATTTCTACATATATATTATATATCTTGATCCTAATTAAACTTAGCATTTTATATAATAGCATAAATATAGATGCAGATTTAAGTTCAACATAACAAATTTTGTCAATAATTTCAGATGACTTACAACCTCTCCAGAAAAGTCAATATAAAAATCATCAAATAGTAAGACACTTACATAAATTTAATGGTGAAGGCACTCCAAACATCTTATTATTTATCTTTTAATTCCAATTTTATCCAGATTTTTGTTCTTTTTTCATTTCTTTTTTAATATTTATATAGTTCTGTAGACTATCATGACTATTGCCACTCCTTACCAAATCTTTTCTCCGCAGTTTTATATAACTTATTCAAATAGTTTTGTTTGACATATGAATACAAATGTATATAAGGAAGTATGTAGATTAAACCTGCGAGACAGAAATCCAACAAGACATTAAAAAACCCACCTAAAGATCATTCAACAGTCTTGAGGTACTACTGGATATACAAATCTATATTGTCAGTTTTATCAAATAATGAAAGTTAATAGGTCATGAAATCTTTTAAATATTCCTTTGGATTGATTTTAATCATTATAATCTGAAGGCTGTTTGTTGTTTCTTTGATTGAATATAAACTGTTCACAGTTTTTGAAATCAATATTTTCCTAACTAAAATTAATAATTAAATTCCACCAGATTGGGCAAAAACACATAAACTTGTATGCTGAGAACAGAATATCATTGATTCATGTTTTAAGTTTAAAACAATTGATTTGTCAAATATTTATGACTTGAAAAATGTTACAATAAAGGGTCAGTATGTATTGTGTAATCTATTTGTCATTAGAAAAGAAATAACTTTTTAAGAATCACTAGAGACAAAATATAGCATTATATGGGTAATTTTCAACAAATTTAGATTTTTCAGTATTCTACACCCATGGAACAAAATTCATTTCTGATATAGAATGCAGTTGAAAGTTTGTATATGAATCAAAATGTACTTTTAAATTAGAATGTTTTACCATGTGGAAAATAATCAACTAACCCATAACTTATTTTTACAGTAAGGCATCAATTTAAGTATAAAAAAGTATAAATTAATGTTGATTATTTATTTTTGAACTTTGCCATATGTCAAACACACATGTTTCTTCTGACACTGACACATGGTACCATAAAAATATTCTTAAAAAGATGTTAAAAGATTTTATGTAATGACTTTATTTGTTTAGTTGATATAAATAAGAAGTTATTAATACAGTTCGATCCTATTATTGAAATTTACAACTGAGTTATTTTACATAACATTATTTCTATAATACTCAATCGAGACTCAGTTTCAGTCATTTGAAAAGTTGAAGTCAAATAAGCAATACCATGAATTTCATATTGGGAATCAGGAGCTTTTTATGCTATTGGATAAATCATTTGAACACAGGAAAATTGGGAAAAATTGCTGCTTTGAATATTTCAATTATCTTACTGACATTTTTAATTATGAACACACATAGTCACAGTGATTTTCCCAGGCTGACATATGATAATTTTTACCTGTCTGGATTACAAGCTATTAGGTCTGAGAAATGGTTTCAGTGTATAGGATTTGTTGAGAAGGCTATAGAGAGTAGAAAACTATACAAGGGAACAATAATTGACTGCCGTTTGAAATGTAATGGAGGCCAAATGATTGACGATCATTTTCTTTTCAAAAGTTCCAATGATTCTAACAGTTTATTTAAAACGAATTTCTTTGAAAGGATGGTTCAAGAATCACATTGCTTGAAAAAGTGCCAGGCACAGGAGTTAGGCATTGAAAATATAGTAAATTCTGAATTTGACAAAGAATTTGAAAGTTTTGTACCATACATCTATCTTCAATTGTGTTATAAACAGGTATATATATATATATAACATTTATTAAAATAAAAAGTTATAGTGTTGACCTAAGCTTACTTGCATATTTATACTTTATATTTTATAATGCTAAAAATAAGAAATAAAATGTTACTTATCCAAAAGTTTCATTTTTCTTTCTATATTTGAATACGTTTTCTTAGGTGTTTAAAGGATTTCCAACAGGAATTACCTTTAGTCCACATACACCCTTGAAATAATAATTAATTTTTCATTTTCATGCTCGATGTTTGAAAAAATATTTAACTGTTTAGTTTCATGAAGTAATATTTTTTTACAGCATGTTAGAATTTTGCTTCTTTGTGCTAGTCCTTTCAAACCAGGCTATTATTAAAAAAAATCCTCGAGAATCTGTATTTATAAGGTTGTTGGAATTTTTAAAATAGTAAAATTTAACAGTTTTTTTTCTTCAAATCATTAAATAAGTGGTGTGATATAAAAATTGAAAGAAAAATCCAGTACATCAGTAATTTGGATTTGAACTGCAGCAAAAAAAAAGTTGAACTTAGATTAAAAGCATTCTTTCAACAATTACAACTCTTCATTTCCTACTGAACTTTTTTTTCATTCCCATTGTATTAAAATTATGAAAGACTTCCATTTGTAAGAAAACAAAATCAGAATGGAAAAAGAAAATATGAAGCTATTCTCAGTACAGATTGTATTGCTCAGTCTTTAGTTTTCTATGTTGTGTTTTGTATACTGCTGTTTGTCTTTTGACAGTCCTTGAAATTTACACAGGACTGACAGGACACCAGTCAAAATATATTTGTCCCTGTATTTATATTTATAATGCCAAAATCCAATTTCTTTGACTTTTTGATCGTTTTAGATTTTGCTATGCCATTGTCAGTTTGTTGTCGACTTATGAGTTAGAATATCACTTTGGTGTCCTTTGCCTCTTTTTTTCAGGCATATTTCAAGTTTGTCCACTGCCATTTTTAATCTTATGTGTAAAAAAAACTATGAAAAAGGTCAGTCAAACTATGAATAATATTGGTCAATCTGGTTTTTTTTTTATCTGTTTTCAGTTAGAAAGATATACAGATGCAGCATGTGCAGCATATACCTATTTCCTGAGGAACCCAGGAGATGAAGATACAGTAGCAAATATCCATTCATACAGACAAGACTTCAAAGTTAAAGATGAGGACTTTAAGGATTTGGAGAAAAAACCTTATCAGGTATGGAATAAAAGTGACCTCCGGGACCTTAAAAAAGATTTTTTACATCTAAAAGATCATAAACAATTTCTTAGTAATTATGTTTACTATTTAATTCATTTTTAAAGTTAAAGATGAGGACTTTAAGGATTTGGAGAAAAAACCTTATCAGGTATGGAATAAAAGTGACCTCCGGGACCTTAAAAAAGATTTTTTACATCTAAAAGATCATAAACAATTTCTTAGTAATTATGTTTACTATTTAATTCATTTTTGGTAGTTTATTTTCTTTGTAAACAATAGTCCAAATTTCAGAAAAAAATTCCTAAGGCCAAAAAATATAATATGTGTGTTTCCTGTTACATCTTTGAAAAAAATAGGGTAGGTAGGATTTTTTTTTTTACCATTTGCTTTACATTAAGTCTTTGGGAGGGACATTCTGACTTCAACAGTGCTTATGGAAAAAAATAACAAAAAAACTTAAGGGTATGCTTTTTTTTTTTTAGCTTAAAAGAAAGGGAGGGTAGGGTAAATTAGGAAACACATATCTTTTTGTTGTGCATATCAAAATATGAAGTGAAATAAAAAAAAAAAGTCCTTTTTATGAATTTTTTTCTGGACTCTATGTTTTCTGTTTGATTAAAAGTTTATGCTGAATTAAAACATCTATTTGTATGTATAAATAAGGCTGCATATCTTTTGGGACATCAAACCAGGAAAGTAGAATGATACATGTATGTTTTAATACTGGAAGTGGTGCTTTCATGTCAAGACAGAAAACAGAAAGTAGAAAAAAGTAGTTACAATTTTTTTTTATTCTTCATTTCATGATGCACTTTTCCCCATTAAATCACAATTGCATATTACTACGTACATGATATGCTAATGGAAAACATTTTCTATTCAGTATTTAAAAAAAAAGATAAAAATCAGCTGTTTTGCATGTAAGCACATGGAGCAGTCAATTACAAGACTGCAACCATTATAAGAAAGAGAAATTAAGTCTCCTGTATAATTTTAATGGTTGTGGGGGACAAGTTTACCAGATTTTCTCTTTCAGTTGTTCATGTAACATAATCAAATTATCTGGTCCATCTAAATTTGTCAAAAGGATAAAATAAATTTACATTTAAAACACATGTAAAGGAATAAAGATTATAGATTTTATAATCAAAACTAGTATATTATATTCATATTAGCACCACATAAGTATGGTCATGTTCAGTCTCCAACTTGGTAAATTCAGTGTCATCTACAGTCTGGTAAAAAGGTCTCCGAGAAGATACATTAAATATGTAAAGATGCAGAGGAATAAGGTTATTTACCCATTTGTCAGTGAACTAGTTTCTTTTCATGCTTATTAAAAAACTTTAAATCAGATTGCCACCTTATTAGTATATTTGATCACATAAGATATTTTTAGGACACTATGTCTAAGGTCAAGGTCATGGGGTTATAATAAAACTAATTTATGCTGGAAAGTGGTTTCCTGATTCTGAATCAAATTCTGTATATGATTACATCTTTACATGTTCATGTGGTTACATACAATAAGAGGATTGAGACATATTGATTTTATATTGTGGTCACTAAATCTGAGGTCAAGGTCATACTTACTAAGAATAGACCAAGACAAATTTCTGTAAAAGAGTTTCTGTATTATAGCTCTATATCCTTATATGGAAATCAGAATCATATATATGGTCAGACATAAGAATATCGGTGTTCATTATAGTTCATTATGTCAAGTTAATAGGAATATATAGTGAAATAGAAGAGTAGGGAGATCCCTATTTCGTTTAAATGTATACATCCAATGTCAAGGTCGCAGTGACTATTACATGAATTTTGATAGAAGGCTTAGGTTTAATAATGTTCCAAAGTTATACCCCTTTGTTATATGAATTTACTTTTTAATTCCTTTTGAAAATTGAAATAAATACTTACTGCTTGAAAGCCTTGTTTCATTTGTTTGTTTTCTTTGTCTAATAACAAGACAAATCTCTTATAAGATAAGTGGTAAATTTATTGTAGGATTACAGAATAAAAGGAGAGAATGCTTATGACCAGGATGATTGGACTAACGCTATAGAATTGATTGAGCTTGCCATTACAGAATACTACAAAGAGGAAGAGAGGTGCCGAGTAGAATGTGAAGGACACTTTGACCACCAGTCCTTCCCAGACTTTATCCAGGCTATAGCTGGTAAGTTAAAATTTTGGAGGTTGTGAGTTCCAACCCCTCTCATACTGGTGCACTCCAATCTTAATCGATTAGGATTGTCAGTTTTCCAATCTAAGATCGTAGTTTTCTCCAGTCACTAAGTCTTCCTTTACTAATTAAAAGATGACTGCCACAAAATAGCTCCAAAACGGTGCAAATAGCGTTAAAACACATTACTGTAAAAAAAATAATTAAAAAAAAAATTTAAACTATAAAATTCAAGACTAGGTAGGACCACCAAAGCTGAATTTTCAACTTTTTGATGTCCAAACAATATTGTATACATATATAATCACTGCATTTCTACAAAGTTTATAGGACATACTTCATGTTAATCAGAGAATTTGGTAAAGGATAGTCGTTATATCCAAGCTTCTAGTTAACTTTGTTTGTTAGTCTGTCTATCTTCATATGACATTTTTTTGTTGCAGTATATTGTTATTGCATATTCATCTTGTGACTTTCTACCTACAATTCTGCAGACAATTTGTTTTGAAAACATTATTTGTTTGATTTTATGAATTGTAAAGTTGATTGAAATAGGTCTTCAAAACAAACATTGTTAAACATAACTCATTCTTGTTGGAGGATGGAACTTTTTAATTATTTGCATCTTAAAAATTAAATACGGATTTATATTAAGAATTTATAAATAATTTGTCAAAATTGATGTTTAAAACTTAAAACAGAAAAAACAAGCATCTGTAATATAATTCCAAATGCTTTCAATTATCCTGCATCCAAATTTTTTCCATACCAAACATACTAGACAATCTTTAATTTTTCAGACAAACTATAATTTTTCAAACAAACTTCAATCAAGCGTTATTGAGAAAAAAACAAATACAATTAAAAAATACCCCATAATAGATGAAAAGAGTTTAATATCAAATTGTGTTTGTCTTTTTAATTAAAAGCAAATTTTTGTACTAGAAATAAAAATCTTCTTTTTGTCTGCATTAAAAAAATTCAGACTAAAGAATTTCTTCCTTTTATAAAATTTATAAAAATATTTTATAGTTTCTATGATTTTATTATAGGCAATTGTCTAGATTCTAAAAAAAAACAACTGTTATTTCTTTATAATTTAATTTTGGATGTAATGCGTCTTCTGATTGGATGACATTATGGTTATCAGCTCATAGACATAATTTTGTCATGTGACCGTGACGTCATCAACATTTTTCATGGTTCACTCCGGTTTAAAATGGATTTTAGAATTAAATTATAAGAAATGACTAATATTTTTTCTGTCTATTCGAAATAACATAAAAAAATGTGGTGCACACTTTAGCCAGTTATTCAGTGTGCATCACATTTTTGATGTTATTTTTTCATAGACAGAAAAAATATTACAGTCATTCCTTAAAAAAAAAAATACAATTGCTATATTTAAGTATATAGGTTTTTAAAAAAGAAATCAAGGACATTGCCTTTGAAATTCAGTTGAAAGTAATAGTTGAAAAAAAAATGTCTATGATCTTTTATTGTTTGAAGTAATGTCTTTGTTGACAGCTTTCTGAAGGCTTTTGATTGTACATCTATGAAGATTTTACTTTTTTCTTTCTTCAAAAATTTGAAGAAACATATCCGTTAAATGTGAATTCCATGAGATATAATAGTATTAAATCTGCTATATTTCAAGGATCAAATTGTTTTTGTGAGAAATAAAACACAAGTTTGTAAGAACTGCCTTTAAATCAAATCAATATTTAAAGAATTGATAAAATTTCAAAACGATCTAAAGATGTATATTGTTTTAAATAAAAATAAATGTTTTCCCAATAGTCCTAAAGATGGACTAAACTTATGGCTTTGATAAAAATCAATTAAAAAAGAATTTATCAACTGCTTTTTGTTTTTACAAAAAATACAAGGCTACAGTGCTGCAGTATAGATTCAATCATTGAATCTTAGCAACTAACAGATTTCTTTATAAAATTACGGTAATCCAAGTTGTACATTTTGTAATAGAGAAATTAAAACCATAGAACACTTATTTTGGGATTGTGAACATACACAAATATTATTAGAACAGATTGAAAATTGGTCTCTGACTTATTGAATTAGTGTAATTTTTACAAAAGATTTTTTTTTTTTCTTTGTTTAGTAAAATTGCAAAAATGTTAAACAGTATTTTCTGCATTACTTTTTGTAATGCAGAACATACTGTTTTAAATATCATAAAACAATATATTTATAATACCACATTAAAAAACAAAGAACTATCAATATTATTTACTCAGTAAAAAGGAAGATGAAATATTTGTATTCAATTGAATATCAGTTTCAATGAGAATACATCTTTTTTTATAAATTATTTAGTTACAGTATATATTTCTCTCTCTCTCTGGTGTTAAGACTGTCTAACTCTTTATGAATTTTTTTAAAGGAAATATTGGCCTTTACTTATAATGATTAAAAGTCCATTTGACTTCTATATGTTTGCAGAATAAAAAATCTTTAAATATTCATTTTTTATAATTGATATATTTTACTGATGTACATGTTAATATATGATATTGACTATTAATTTCATAATTTTTGGTTAATAATTAAAAAAAGTTTCCCCTTAGGTGTCTATGTTAATTTTATTTGTTTGAAGTGTTAGACGTCAAATGGACAATAATATCTAGAATCTGTGTTGTGGATTACGTGATATTATTGAGTAGGGTACTGAAGCTGCATAACATGATTTATTAGTACAGGGGTTCTTGGTTTTTGATCCTGTTGATTGGATCATTTAACTTGCAACAGTTTGTAGAATTAATGGACTTCAAATTTTATGACGTATTTTATCAAATCTTGAACTTCTTAAAAGTGCCTATATGTATTATAATAAGACTGGTAAAAACATGACCTACAAAAACCCTTTCATTAATTTAAATTCAGAATGTAAAATGGGAATATTCTGGTATTTCAAGATCTGATTAAGTTGAAACACTCCAGAAATAAAGAATTAAGGGGAGTTTACTCCATAATTAGCTATAATTTTAACCAAAAGTTATAGAGAGATTTCTCAAATCATCAAACATACATACCATTTCTAACTCAGGATTAAGGTAACTTCAAAATAGAATTGTTCACTCAACTTGTCTTTAATCGGTTTTCCAAATGTTATTGATTTGGGGATGTACAGTGTCTGTGCATTTACTCAAACTGTTCATACCAAGCTTTTTGAAATTTAAGGTGTTTTTACAGTTAATTATGACAAAATGGAGGTCTATATTGATGATTGTCACTTATACTGTTCAGGATTTATGGTCCTTGTGGTATTGCAAAATGCGAGGATACAGAAAAAAACTGATTTGCTGTCACTCTGACAGCCTCTTGTTTCTGACAAGTTTTGAAATTCTTTTAAATGGCATTATTCTTACAAAAACTTGCTTAAATTGTAATTATGGATTCATTATTATTTGTTTGATACCAACTTTTTGAAGATTTCATAGGTATAGGTTTACCAAATTTAAATGGTCAACAAAGTGTGAATTTTCTATTGGCTTGAAGGCAGACATTGGCAAAACCATGCTATCAAATAAACAATAATATTTTTCTCAGCTCATGGAAATTGGTATTGGTATAGATCTACAAAAATAAGTATTCTCAAGAAAATAAATAACTCCACAGTAAAACAACAAAACAAATAATACAGACCACCTGTAACTTTGTTAGTATTATGTTTGTATTAAAGGTAATTACATGAATTAGATGTGTCCATTTTAAAGGCTTATTACAGCTTATGTTGTACTGTTTAATTTATTTGGAATTACTAAGTAAAATTTGCTATGGATTGATTACCCCTTCTTTGATTTTATCTCCATTTGCAGTTCTCATTTCATTTTGATAAGTGCAATTTTATTGTGCAGATTTTCATTAATCTGTTTTGTATTGCCAGATTTTTTAAACAAATCTTTTGAATGTAGGAATGCTAAGCATAAATGTTATTGAGAAAAGTGATGCATAATACATATTAAGTAAGCTGACCACAGGATAATTTCGATATCTAAGGAAAGACGTAAATTTGTTTTGTCTATGAAGAAATAGTATTAATAATGTGGTGCACACTGAATAACCTGAGAAACAGATTATTTAAAATTATGCACCACATTTTTGAGGTTATTTTAAAAAGATTTTTTTTTTACAGTCAGTCGGGATTTTCTCGCTGCATTGAAGACCTATTGGTGACCTTCTGCTGTTGTCTGTACTATGGTCGGGTTGTTGTCTCTTTGACACATTCCACATTTCCATTTTCAGTTTTATTCTTTATAATTAATTCTTAATTCCATTTTTGAGGAGTAAATTATGAAAAAAACTGTTGATGACGTCACGAGCGCATGACAAAAGTATGTATGTGAGCTGATGGACAAAAAATCTTTCAGCCAATCAGAAGATTTGTTATATCCAAAATTAAATTATTGCATGATATTAGAGAAAAATGCACAATGAACATTTTGATATACATTATAACTTATAAGTAAGGAATGACATAAGACTATTTATTAATGACTGTGCAATGTGATCAAATAAAGCAAACTACAAACCTTAGAAGATTTTAATTCCACTTATTTACTATTATTGAAAGTGTTCCAAAATAATTCTGTACCGGTGCATATTGTTAATGTTAGATCAATTATAATGTGAGAGGTAGTTATGTTTTAGTTGCTATGAAATAAGTTTTGAATTATATCTTCTAAAATGGTATTCCTGCAAATTTGCAGAAATCTTATGTTAACTCTTTATGTGAATTATTGTCCTTAAATGAAATGATTGTTTTATCCTGTTTTATGTTTTGTGCAAAAACTAAAGAAGATAGATATAAGCTTTAAAATAATAAAAAAATCAATAAAAAGGTGATTTTTACATGAATTATATTCTTGTCTACAATGTTGGAGATGTCAACTGTTCCTAACGAGTGAGAATTGGTCATATCGCATCATTTCAACTCGAGTTATTTAATTTTGATATAATAATAAACAAGTTCATTATTACTCTTTAAGTTAAATAACGAGAGATGATATCAAGCGATTTCCAATTATCACAAGTTGTAAAACCTATTTCTCTTATGGTCAACACTTTAATTGTGTTAAATTAAAAATCCAGCAAGTCTTTGATCTAGTCATTTGCACATACCAGTATGACATCATATGTCCTGTACCGATGTCCAACTTTAACATAATTAGACATTTTAAAACCTTTTGTTTGCTTCAGAATGTAATTAAATTTAATTAGATCAAAAAGTCTTCATATTGTGTCAAGCAAACATGCGGACAACCTGATAATCAGTACATATGAAACATGTGGACAACCTGATAATCGGTACATATGAGTCGAAACAAGCATACAATTTTTTATTCTCTCCATCATCATATATCATGTATATTATGGTAAAAAAATGTTGATATAGTAAAATATCAGCTGCTAGACATAATATGAAGCTTTTTTGTCGAGTGAGTGCAGCAAAGGAGATAAAAAAAGCCTTCATATTGTGTCGAGCAGCTGATATTTTACAATATCAATATGCAGATAACCTGATAATCGGGCTGTATTTGCATCTGTTTGAAGTGTTTTCTTAGTTTCACCAGCAACTGGAAGATGGCTTGATAAGTTTGGGTCAAACTTGTCAAAGTCAGTTCAATTATTATGATGTCGCTGATACGTCCAGGTGAAACTTATTAAAGCCAGGTCAATGTATTTGACGTCACAAAGCTGTGATATGTAATTTTATTAGAGCTTTCTTACAAAATGACGAAAGGTACGAACGAACGTAAAGGGAGCATGTATTTCATTTCCACAATAACAATTTAGAGTTGTAACTTTATCCGGTAAAACAGCGTTCTTTCCTGGATCAAATTTATCTTTCAAAAATAAACATATCGCAAATAATACAAGCTTTTAATATAAGAAAACAAAGAAAAATAGTGTTAAATACACTTACGTCCGATACGTTACTTACATAAACCACGAGTACACAAATTTCCGCGGGAATATTTTAAGCACGAGTTTCATGATTAAAATTTTAATGGCATTATTGAGGTACGTTAGTTTTTATTTTTTATATTACACTTTCAGCAAATTGTTAACGTGAAATATCGAGATTTGCAAAACAATAATGCTGCATTGTTTTGAAAAAGTAATGTGAAATGAATTGTGATCAATTTTTGTTTCTATCTGAAACTATAACTTTAAGTTATATGAACGACAACGTTACAAAGTACACACTGTGAAACAAGTATAAATGGGTTGGGGGAAACAAGTTATGGGAGCAACCAACTTCAAAAGAGGAGGGGTAATGTTTTTTTTTTTCTTTTCTTGGTTTTTCGACGCTATAAAGCAATTGATTTTATTTTCAAAATTTTAACACTGTAGGGTAATGCCCGCGTCACACTGTCCCGATTTTTACGCGGATGGCAACACGATTATGGAAATTTTCAAAATCGGGACTGATCGTATCCAGATCGGACTATTCGTAGTGCCATCTTTAACCATCGTAGAACCATCGGCCACTTTTCTATCCTTCGGGGACAACTTCGGGAAGGGTTCTTAATTTTTTAACATGTTAAAAAATCCCCGAAGGTGCGTCCGATGTTGAGGGTTCGTATTGAGTTCGTATCACCATCCTCACCATCGTAATGTCACCAGTAATGCATCTTTGAACATCGTATTGCATTCGTGTTTCCATCGTTTCCATCGGGCAGTTTTGCCATTACGATGTCTACCCGAATGAATCACGAAGCTACCCGAAGGTCTTACGATGGCAACACGACTTCGTGAAGACCTCGTTATCCCGTCGTGTTGCCATCGAATAAAAGTACGAAGGCGACAAGATGGAACTACGACGGCAATAAATCAAGATCAATCAAGCTAAATGTAAGTTAATTTTCGCGCTAAATTACATTTAAAGTGCCATGCGCGATATGCACTGGTCAGTCTAATACGACAGTTAAAAAAGACGTTCACAAAAAATGGAGCTTATATCATATGATTCTATGAGAACAAGAAAGGCGACAGCGTTGTTTCTATTAATTCAAATGGAACAAAAAGAGCAGCTATTACAGGCTCAGGATTTACTTTTACAAGTAAAATATTATTTTTTGTCAATTTTTCATATCAAGTAACATAATGAAAATCATAAACGCGCCTCGTACACCAACACTGCAGGTACACGTATATAGGGAAACCAACTTTTTCTTCATTATTCTGATTTTTTATGTATCGTCTGAGTTGTTGTCACACGAATGTTTACTACATAACCATTTTGTTTTCTATATGTCATATTTTGACGCATTTGTTGCTTTCCCCACATTCTTCCTTTTGTCTATATTAATTATGATATTCTCCTGGAAAGAGCTCTTTTTGAATAAAAGGGATCAACGAACCCATTACCTTACCTTTAAGATAGATAAGTAAACATGGGCATAATTATGGGTGATTATTCAGACTAGTGCACATATTTTACAGTTCAAACAAGGCAATGCCGAGCGTGGCATCTCCTCGTATATAACATATTGGGGACAAATATAGGCACTATATTTGTATATGACACAAAATGTTAAATTGAATATGCATATTTGATACATAAACTATTTTTTTAGAAATCAACCAAAATTTTCAGTAACTGGAAATACCTTTAATATTGTCTCTAGAACCAGCAGGTAAAACATGAGCAACCAATTTCCTGTGTATTATGCTATTTCAAGGAGAAAAAACAAGTCCATCTGCATGACATTGACCTTTGGCCTTGAACGTAAAAAATGTCAGATCATTACAAGGAGGAACAATATACCAAATGTGGTTAAAATCTTTTGAAGCATATTGGTTTTAGAGTGTCCACAAGGGTGATATTGCCTTGTATTACAACTGCCACTGTAACCTTGACCTTTGAACTTTAAAGTCAATAACGCTTAAGATATTCTTAACGAGTAACACCATACCAAGTTTTGAGCATTTTGGTTCTAGAGTGTCCATAACAATTTTATCTACACGCAACTTACATGTAGTAGGCGAGGGGATAATAAACTAAGTTTTATAAGAATTAGACAAAAAGATCGATTTCCCGACATGCATGGCAGACTTGTACAGACTCATACCCCTCCGTCTTCCTCTTCCTCTCCCTAATTTTGGTGGCATTATATGCAGAGATTCAAAGTCAAGTTTTACCCTTCAAGCCCACGGTATTCCGTCTTATGATTAAACCAGAAATTAAATGTACAATATAATATATTTTCAATATTGATCAAACAATCTAAAAAGCGTGATGCCTTCGGCATATAATTTAAATGCATCGTAAGCTGTACACGACGTCTTTTAGACATCGTATGGCCATCGCGCCTTCATCGTAATCCATTGTGTAGCCTTCGTAATCCATCGTGTAGCTTTCGTGATCCATCGTGTAGGCTTCGGCTGAGATATGAAGCTTAAATGCCCGTCTTCGGTTAACCTTCGTAAGGCCATCTTTTGCTATCGTATATAATTTCGGCACCATCGTATAGACTTCGTTATTCATCGTACCTGCTTCGGTCACTTTTTGGTATTTTAACGAGATCGGGACCAACTTCGTACGAACTTACAGTTTTCGCATTCGGGTGTCAATCGTATATAAAAATCGGGACAGTGTGACGCGGGCATAAAGGGAAAATCTGGATTCAGAATTTTTTGTTTGTAATCTGCATGACCACAATATGTGTTTGTGATTAAATTATTTAAATTATTTGTTTTACAAATTTTAATTGAAGTTTTAATTTACATCAACGATTCACAGGATCTTGATCATACTTTTGACAAATTTTAATCGGGAACGGTCCTGTCAAGGACGGCAGTAAAAATCGTGAATGTGTGACCCCAGCTTAAGGTTTTTTTTTGTTTTTGTTTTTGTTTTTAGGGGCATTTTTTCTTCTGAATTCCATATATTTAGGATATTTTATAGAGTTATCTCCTTCCACCTGGTGGTATTATATGTTAACCTATCGTACGTCCCGATATCCTATACCATATATGTCCTATATATCGGGAAAAAATGTCGATGCATGTAGGGTAATGGTCTGTCTGAGGTTCCATGACTATTATTTAGATATGTCAAAATAAAGGATCCATAAAACGAGTCTTACGTATGATTCGTCATGCGTACGTACCTTTCGTCAATTTGTAAGAAAGCTCTATTAAGAGCTGAGCAGAGTGATATAAGACAGTGGGATGACTGATAACAGTTTGTATAGTTTTCATGTTTTGGGGAGGGTGTTGTTATTATCAAATCAATTCACCATGAGTAATTTCAATTTCAGTATACTTGTGCCCAATATCTTTCAACTCAATGTTCTTCAAAGTTAGAGTATAAATCTGACTATCAATTATTACACTCTTTAAGTATATGGCAGACACCTCTGTCATTTTAACTCTAAGCTGTTGCTGGCTTGAGATGAGGTTATAACATTTGGTATTTCAAACTTGTTCACTTAGATTTTTCAATTGTCTTTGTTTAGGAATTTGACAAATTATGTTTGGATGTTCAATTTTAAAAAATTACCCAGAATGCATTAGATCCTGAAATTGTAAATTTTATTGAGTTACGCCTTCAATGTTAATGAATGTTATAATGTAAACAAAAGGATTTCCTATGAATTCATTCATAGTTGAAACATGTGGTGAACTATTTACTTGCAACATAATAAACATGAACAATTTTACTGATGAATGAAGTCAGTTCAACCAAACTGAAATAACAAAATGATATACGTGTGTGTTGTAATATTAAAGATTATATTTTGATGATATGCAATTTTTCTTAGCAAAAGTACAAAAAAAGTAAAATCTCTGACATCAATAGGACATGTAGGTGTTTCTCGTTTCAAAGAAGAAAATTATTGAGAAATAGTCAGTGAAATCTTTTACAAAGAGACTGATTACTTTTTATACCTCCTTTTAACTGCAGAAAGAAGTTTTTAGAACTTCCACAATTGTGTGCCTCACATTCCCAAAGTAGGCTATTTATCGTTGACATTCACTGGTCCCTTGTTGAGCATCTTCTAAAAGCAGTAAGAATAGTAAAACCCATCATTGGACATGAGGTCCAAAAGAAAATATGTTAAAAAAAACTTATGATGGTGGCTTTGAGGATTGTTTATGATATTATAATCAATAAATCAAAGGTGAAAATTGGGTAATTCAAAAGTCAAGGTCACAGTAGTTGTTAATTGACAGAAATTTTGAATTGTTTTCTTCAGATGATATCTTTGAACCATGTCCCAACTTTTACTTATCTTGGTTTGATACATTGTCCCATTGGACTTCAAATAATCTTATTTGTGTTCATTTTCCTAAGTTCTTATTCAAGGGCACAGAAGCAATGGGCCATTTTTAGAATTATGTCTATGGCAAGCGGTTTTACTATTTATTCGAATTTCAAGATATCTCCAATAATATATAAGATATCTTATATATTATATAAGATATCTTATATAATATATAAGATATCTTATATAATATATAAGATATCTCCTTTAATATATAAGATATCTTATATAATTGCATTTTTATGAGATATCTCATATATTATATAAGATATCTTTAATGTTATATGAGATTTATTACATTGGTTGCAATGAATTACATTGATTTCCCAGTTAGATAAAAACCGATAATTTCACATGTGAAATAAACGTGGTTATTTCACTCTCTGACGTCATACAACAATAGGCGTTGTCAAGACGTCGATAACGTCGGATCAAAACAAATTGTCAATGCGTAGGAAAAAGATATAGTTCCTTACATTTTCTACATTAATTTCATAAAAAAAAAGCCATTTACCAATGTAATAAAAAGAATAACTAATCCCCGTATTTGAATATCAAAAATAAGACAACTTGTGACCGAACGCCGCTATAGATTAAACTCGTGCTGCGCACTCGTTTAATCCATGCATCGTTCGGTCACGCGTTGTCTTTTTTTTACATTCAAATACGGCGATTAGTTATACTATAAATCTTTAATGTAATATAAGATATCTCATAAAGTTCATATGATATCTTATATACTTTATAATATATCTTCTAAAGTTTATAAGATATCTTATAAAGTATGTGAGATATCTTATAAATAATTTTTATATAAGATATTTTATATAATT
This sequence comes from Mytilus edulis, assembly GCA_019925275.1. Lineage (NCBI taxonomy): Eukaryota > Metazoa > Mollusca > Bivalvia > Mytilida > Mytilidae > Mytilus > Mytilus edulis. The sequence goes on along the minus strand of CM034351.1, from coordinate 97,462,926 downwards.
TATAAGATATCTTATATAGTTTATAAGATATCTTATATAGTTTATGAGATATCTTATAACGACAATAATATAAGATATCTTATAAAGACAATTATATAAGATATCTGATAAATTATATGAGATATCTTATAAACTATATTTGATATCTTATAAACTTTAGGAGATATCTTATAAACTTTAGGAGATATCATATAAACTATAAAAGATATCTTATAAACTTTATGAGATATCTTATAAACTTTATGAGATATCTTATAAACTTTATGAGATATCTTATAAACTAAATAAGATATCTCCTATAATATATAAGATATCACCTATAATATATAAGATATCTTATATTATTTCATTTTAATGAGATATCTTATATTTTATATGAGATATCTTATATAGTATATATAAGATATCTTTAATGTTATTTAAGATATCTCCCCAAATTTATAAGATATCTTATATACTTTATAAGAGATCTTCTAAAGTTTATAAGATATCTTATATACTTTATAAGAGATCTTCTAAAGTTTATAAGATATCTTATATAGTTTATAAGATATCTCATATAGTTTATAAGATATCTTAATATAGTTTATGAGATATCTTATAAAGACAATTATATAAGATATCTGATAAATTATATGAGATATCTTATAAACTATATTTGATATCTTATAAACCTTAGGAGATATCTTATAAACTTGAGGAGATATCATATAAACTTTACGTAATGTCTTTCACGGGAAATTACTTTATGACATATTTTTACCATATAGTCGAGCAGGTATCCCTGCTCTATTAAAGTTTTTTTTTGTAAGTTAATAATCTTAATAACTGTACTACTTAATTGATGGTCACCAACTCATTTGATTTTGATTTTCAAAATATTTTGTGCAGTATAAGATTAAACTTATTCAAACTTTTATTCAACGTGTGTTGGAAGTGACAATGCCTACATTAAATCAGGTGGTGATGGAAGTTAAATAACAGATTCAGCTAAAAAAACTGTTATGGCATATCCCGGGAACTGGCCTATTGGTAAATTGAAATTGTTAAAAACAATACTTTGAACGTCTGTGCAGCCAAAAAGCAGATTTAAAATGAAAATTTATGTATCAAGAACATATGGGTTTTTTTAAAGACAAATCTATGTATTAGAAATTATTTTGGACAAATTAAAGAAGGTATTTCAGCAATATTATGTGTTTTCTATACAAATTTAAACTTTTTAAAAGAATTCAATCAGTAATATGTCAGATAATTGTTGAGATAAATGCATTATTTTTTCGATTTTCAGCTATATTTCAAGGAGTTAAGTATGTTAAGGTTGTATGCAAAATTTGAGCAAAATTTGTGAATATTCCATACCGGTTTCTTTTTATGAAATTCTTGAAATTTTACACAGTCTTACAAAAGTAAATATGACAGAACACAGATAATGTTTAGCTATCAGACACCATCAACCCAATAGTTATATCGCAGTTTGGACCAATACTACTTAATTTATAAATACAGGGTTTTTTTGTTGATTTGGCAGAAATATATACTGGACTGCTAGATGTTGGTTAATGTTTTTTTTATCTGGAAAATAAGGTTAAGATGACGTCACTTAAAAAACCTTCACCTATTTTACACATCTGTTTCCCTGACAAAACATGATAAATGTTCACACAGACTTAAACTGTCTGCCATCATATTATTCAGCATTACATGGAACACGATATTTATGCCATATACCAGCAATGTAATGCTCAGTAATTCGAAAAAAATATTCATAAATCAATTTAATCCCATAAGTTGAATTCCTGTGCAACACCAAGATTAGAAAAAAAAATCTGTTTAAGTATGACCATAAAGAAAAAAGACAATGTTTTATGAAGATTTATGTTGATTTGAAGGGTTTGTTTCCTCTGCTTGACCATTCACTGTTGTTAAATTTTAAATAAGAAGATGCAATTACCCCTTTATGTAATTGAAAACAAACATTTATAAAAAAAAAACAATTGTCACTTCCTTTCTACATCTTTAAAAGTACTGTTAAGACAAATCTATTATTAGCACAAGAACATGAGCCCTTACTTGTTTTCAGTGTTTATTCCATTCGTCCATTATTAATATTTTGCTGATTCTTTTCCTCAAGAATGACTCCCAATACTTTGAGTCAATCTTTTTCTCATTATCCTTTGTGTGCTTACTTTCATTTGTTTTTTTGTCTGATAACACCCAGTCCAGATGAACTAAAATGATTGCATTATTTCTTATGACGCAAGAATCTTATGGTCTTATTGATAAATGACATGGATGGAAATAACAACACCCCATCCAAGTGCAACTATTTACCCCTGGGTAAAAAAAAAAAAATATATAAAAAACTATTAAAAAATTGTCAAAATGTGGAGAGAAAAAATCAGACTGCAAAAGTACCAACCAAACAAAATTAAAAACACAAGATTTTTTTAAAAAGTAATATTTGACAACGTGCAGCAAATTCAGTGTTGAATTTCTACATTAGAAGTCATCAGAATTTTCCAATTTTACACCCTGTAATATAAAATGAGTACAGGAGTGCTTCATATAAATGTACATTTTATACGACCTCAAAAATTAAAATTTTTTTGGGTGTATATTGGTATCACGTCGGCGTCGTCGTCAGCATCGTCCGAAGACGGATTGTTTCCAGATAATAACTTTTGAATAAGTAAAAAGAAATCAATAAAATTTTAACACAATGTTTATAACCACAAAAGGAAGCTTGGGATTGATTTTGGGGGTTATGGTTCAAAAGGTTTAGGAATAAGGGGCCCAAAGGGGCCAAAAACAGCATTTATCTAGTTTCAGGACAAAAAGTGGTGTATTAGTATTTCAATTGTTCTGAAATTGTACCACAATGTTTAAAACCATAAGTAGAAGGTTGGGATTTATTTAAAGCGGTTATTGGGCAAACAGTCTAGGAATTAAGGGCCAAAAAGGGGCTAAAAACAAACATTTTTCTATTTCAAGACTATAACTTGTGTGTAACTGTATGGATCTCTATGATATTGTACCACAAGTTTCCATTTAACACAGGGAAGTCTGGGATTCTGTTTGGGGTTAATTTTCCCGAATATGTAGGTAAGTTTAGGAATTAGGGGCCAAAAAGGGGGCCCAAAATAAACATTTTTGTAGTTTTCAAACAATAACTTATGTTTAAGTGTATGAATCACTCTGAAATTAAATCACAAGTTTCCATACCATGAAGGGATGGTAAGTATTGACTTTGGGGGGATTATGGCTCAAAGTGTTTTGGAATTAGGCGCAAAAAGGGGAAAAACTAGGTATTTCTGGTCAATGGACAATTAAGACAATTTAAAAGCAGTGTAAGGGAGGTAATTCTAAAACATTTAACATACAATGTTGGGAATGTCCGTATTTACCTCCCTTACATTACTTGTATATTATGTATAAAGAAATGTCAGGTTTTGGACTAATTGCAAAAAAAAGGGGGGGTGGTTGTTTTCAATTTTTTTTCTTTCAAATTTCTCAAATTCCAAATTTTTGAAAAGTTAAAAGAAGAAATCTTTAATTGTTCAATATTGCGCAATAGCTTTGTAAGATCTTGACATTTGTTTTGTGTCAGAAACTCATATTATTTCAAAAATTGAATCGCAATCCAAATTCAGAGCTGTATCAAGCATGAAAGTTGTGTCCATACTTTTCCCAACTGTTCAGGGTTTCGACTTCTGCGGTCATATAAAGCTGCACCCTGCAGAGCACCTGGTTGGCTGTGTCTCAGGCTGTATGAATTCTCAACAACAGTGTAAAATTCTGTACATCCCCTGAATACACCAAGATAACTAATAACACATGTGTAGTAGGGAAAATTGAACAATCTAATTTTCTCAGAAAATACTAGACCTACAGGAATTACTTTTGATGATAAAAATTCTTTAGTAATCCTACTAAAAAGACAACTATCACCTAACTTCATATTTTAAAGATTTCTTCACAGCATGACAGACATGAAATCCAACTAATGTCATGGACTTGTAAGTGAAACACTAGGTTTTCTTTTTAATTTAATTGGATTTATTCTGTCATTTATCTGATATTAACAACTTGATTTTTGATGTGCATGCATTACATGCTAATGTATTTTTTATTATTAGTTTTACCATTGAAATATATAGATATACATGCATATACATAGATTTTGAAAATTTACAACTTTATAAATGTTATGTTATTTATTTTTTACAGATCACTACATCTCTGTGTTACAGTGTCAGTTTAAATGTGAAAGAAAGTTGAGCATTCTCTATAAAGATTATTTACCAGATTTTGTTGGACAGCATTATAATTTTCTACAATTTGCATATCACCAAAGTGAGTTTGGTTACTATAGTTATAACAGATAGTTAATTTATGTTATAATTACCTCCTTATAGTATCTTTAGTTCCTATACATGGGCAGTATTTTGTCATATGCTACTTCAAGGTTTTTGCATCATTACATTACATGGATTAAAAGTTCTTTTGTTCTACATTTAGAAGAAAGATGTTGTTTTTAGTATTTCACTACTTTTGGAACCAAGACAGATGCCAAAAAATTGTCGAAAAGATGAAAAACACAATGAAATATTATCTTGTTCTTTTTTTTGGGGGAAAAGGACCTATTTTAAGCAAAGGTCACCAGGGCATTTAGTTACAATGCATGTGCTCCATTCTGAACTCCAAAAGTCATTCTGACTCATTTGGTCAGGTCTAAATATATTTAAACCATTTTTGTAATGAATTAAGTAATTGTTGGTTGAAGTTTGACCATCCTGTTACAAGTAAAGGAGTTGTGGGATAAGTATCAATTAGACAACATCTAAATATAAAGAATAACCAACATACATCTTGAGGGCAACAAACAATATTCAATATTATACAATATATATATATATACATGTGTCAAGCTATAAAACTGTCCAAAGTATAAATTTGACAAAAGAACCCCCACCCTTTTACCCCTAAAAAATTAAATAAATAGAATAAAACATTAAAAAAATGTGGTTATGGCAAAGAAGAGCACATGATAATGAATAAAAAAGAAGGAAAATGTAGTTTGTCTTCAGTTCTTTCTGTTTTTATAAAGAACACATTCCAGAAACCATGGGCAAAAGCATTGAGTCTTTTTGAATAAAACAAAATTAAGAATAGTTCAAAGCATTATTTTGTTATTTGTATAATTATAGCTTTTCATTTGATATGTTGATAAAGAATATAAGAAATATCTTTCTTTTTAAGATGGCAATAATGACAAGGCTGTGGAGTGTGCAGGCACATACCTATTGTTTAATCCACACGATGAAGAAATGTTACGAAATAAAGCATTTTATATGCAGAAACTTGGATATCATGAAGCTCATTTTGTACCTCGTCAGGTAAATAATAACTGATATGCTTGTCACTTCAAGGAACAGACATCATTTTTGAAGATACAGTTTTTATTATCATCCCCATAACAAATTATTTTTGTTTTGTCCCACTACATACCGCATTTATTATCTATGTCCTTTATTTAGAAATCAAATAAATGAATGAGCTTTTTTGCCTGCATGTATTTTTGTTTTTGGTGTATAAAGATGACTAAAAGATCAAGGTCAGGTTTTGTACCAGTTACTTAATCTGGTTATGGCAGAATTACAGCTCTGACTTGAGAGACTTTGAGTTCATAATATATGTACATTTTTTTACTTTTTTTCTCAAATCAAGTTTGAGATTCTTTTGGTTGATTAACTTCTGTTGAATTTTGACACTTGGAATTTGAAAAGTCCAGAAATTTAGTGTAATGCTTTTAGATCTGAAGCTGATTTTTAGTACATTACTGTATCATAAATTGAAGAGGCTTTTTGTAAAAACATTTTTACACTGTAACACATTTAGAAATCTTTTAGACAACTTTTTCATTGAAGCAGGGTTTTACTGTTTTGTCTGTTTCAAATAAACTTAATTGGTACTTAAATATTAATGACTTATCAAGTTGGATTATTTTCAGGATGCCAAAGAATATGAAAACCGTAGAAATAAAATGTTGGAGTTGTTGTACTTCATCAGAGATGAGTATAATGTAATGGAAGACAGTGAAGAAGATACCATGAAGGGGGATTACCTTAGAGAAATTGAGTCAGAATTAGAAAAGATACATGTAAGGGTGATAACTCACATTAATGTAAAGAGTAATTAATTGACTGTACGGTATACAATATGTTCTTATAAACAATATTTAAAAAACATGGTATTTAAAATAAATCTATCAAATAAAAATATTGTACAAAAAAAATTAGGCAAAAAATTATTGAAGTGTTTTAATATTTAGACTTCTTCTAAATGCTTATTTATTTCATGACATCTTTCTAAATGTAATGGAAAATTGTTATTGTTTGAACTATTCATTATTGTGATTTTTTAAGAATTTAAAAAAAAAAGAGAGTTTTTTTGTTGTTTTTATACGACCGCAAAATTTGAAAAATTTTTCGTCGTATATTGCTATCACGTTGGCGTCGGCGTCGTCGTCGTCGTCGTCGTCCTGCGTCCGAATACTTTTAGTTTTCGCACTCTAACTTTAGTAAAAGTGAATGGAAATCTATGAAATTTTAACACAAGGTTTATGACCACAAAAGGAAGGTTGGTATTGATTTTGGGAGTTTTGGTCCCAACATTTTAGGAATTAGGGGCCAAAAAGGGCCCAAATAAGCATTTTCTTGGTTTTCGCACTATAACTTTAGTTTAAGTTAATAGAAATCTATGAAATTTTGACACAAGGTTTATGACCACAAAAGAACGGTTGGGATTGATTTTGGGAGTTTTGGTTTCAACAGTTTAGGAATTAGGGGCCAAAAAAGGGCCCAAATAAGCATTATTCTTGGTTTTCGCACAATAACTTTAGTTTAAGTAAATAGAAATCAATGAAATTTAAACACAATGTTAATGACTACAAAAGGAAGGTTGGTATTGATTTTGGGAGTTTAGGTCCCAACAGTTTAGGAATTAGGGGCCAAAAAGGGACCCAAATAAGCATTTTTCTTGGTTTTCGCACCATAACGTTAGTATAAGTAAATAGAAATCTATGAAATTTAAACACAAGGTTTATGACCATAAAAGGAAGGTTGGTATTGATTTTGGGAGTTTTGGTCCCAACAGAATAAGGGGCCCAAAGGGTCCAAAATTAAACTTTGTTTGATTTCATCAAAATTGAATAATTGGGGTTCTTTGATATGCCGAATCTAACTGTCATGACTGTGTATGTAGATTCTTAACCTTTGGTCCCGTTTTCAAATTGGTCTACATTAAGGTCCAAAGGGTCCAAAATTAAACTTAGTTTGATTTTGACAAAAAATGAATCAGTTAGGTTCTTTGATATGCTGAATCTAAAAATGTACTTAGATTCTTGATTATTGGCCCAGTTTTCAAGTTGGTCCAAATCGGGGTCCAAAATTAAACTTTGTTTGATTTCATCAAAAATTGAATAAATGGGGTTCTTTGATATACCAAATCTAACTGTGTATGTAGATTCTTCATTTTTGGTCCTGTTTTCAAATTGGTCTACACTAAAGTCCAAAGGGTCCAAAATTCAACTTAGTCTGATTTTAACAAAAATTGAAATCTTGGGGTTCTTTGATATGCTGAATCCAAAAATGTACTTAGATTTTTTATTATGGGCCCAGTTTTCAAGTTGGTCCAAATCAGGATCCAAAATTATTATATTAAGTATTGTGCAATAGCAAGTCTTTTCAATTGCACAGTATTGCGCAATGGCAAGAAATATCTAATTGCACAATATTGTGAAATAGCAATTTTTTTTTAATTAGAGTTATCTTTCTTTGTCCAGAATAGTAAGCAAGAAATATCTAATTGCAAAATATTGTGCAATAGCAAGATTTTTTTTAATTGGAGTTATCTTTCTTTGTCCAGAATCAACTTAAATCTTTGTTATATACAATATACAATGTATATTCACTTTTTACTACCAACTGATAAATTAAAATAATCTTTACCATTCAGTGATAACAAGCAGTTTTTTTACATCTTAATATTTTATGATGTATTTAAATGAGTAGTTATTGTTGCAAACTCCATTAGAAATTTTAATTCAGATTAGTTTTGGAATAAGGGAAAGGGGAATGTGATTAAAAAAATTGGGTTCAATTTTTCTCATTTGAAATTTCATAAATAAAAAAGAAAATTTCTTCAAACATTTTTTTGAGAGGATTAATATTCAACAGCATAGTGAATTGCTCTAAGAGAAAACAAAAATTTTAAGTTCATTAGAACACATTCATTCTGTGTCAGAAACCTATGCTGTGTCAACTATTTAATCACAATCCAAATTTAGAGCTGAATCCAGCTTGAATGTTGTGTCCATACTTGCCCCAACTGTTCAGGGTTCAACCTCTGCGGTCGTATAAAGCTACGCCCTGCGGAGCATCTGGTTTTCTCATCTAGTCACATCATTTGCACCAATTAAAACCACACAATAATTTTTGAACTTACAGTAACTTAAATGTTAAATATTAGTGATTTAAATTTATCTAATCTGTATATATGTATAAAAAAAAGAAAAAAAGGAAATATGGATAATCAGTTTAGGCTTCTTTCACCATAGAACTGAGTGATAACAACTGTTGTTTCTGAGTTATATATTATCAGATGTGTTTAAATTAGCTGATCTTACCTATGCTCAAAATGTAACTTATGGCTATTTATTTGTGTTTTAGATGAACAGCACCAAATCTAAACCTGAAAAACTGACAAAAAAACACTACATGGCAATTTATGAAAAGATTGGAATCAAAGTAAAAGAGGAAAAAAATGACAGATTTGTTGCTGATGATTTTTACAGACAAGACCAATGTAGAGAACTTGCCAATTTTGCAAATGTAATTATCTGTTCTTTGTTTCCAAGTAATAAAGGATTTTCATGCATGGCAAAATCATAAACACCTATGCCAATTATAAGGATACCACAATTATATTTCATAATTTATTTTAGTCATAAGTTTTGATTTCAAATGTAAAAACTGAACAAGATCAGTGAAGTCATAACTATTTTGTAACAAATCCAAGCCAGTATATGGGTTTTGTGGGACCAAATTATAAGAAGAAAACAGTATTTAATTTTAATTAAGAAAGGAATTGTAAATATAAGTAACACATTTAACAGCTCATGACTGACTGTTTATGAGTAATTTAAAAAAAAGAAAGACTTGCTTAAGTTTTCTTATCTTAAAAAAAGGAGGAAATTTCTATAATAACCTTTTCATTTTGTGTGCATCAAAATAATACTAAAAATTTCATTTACTTAATGAAGAAAGAAAGTGTATAGGCTATATCACACTTTATATCCACAAAGTACCAAAAATACCCAACATTACAATAGAACCTTGTAAAATTAGAACAAAGAATATAGTTTGTACCCCTGTAAGAAAACATTTTAATTTAATAAAACTTAAATTTGAAATTAAAGATAAAATTCTGATAATTAATTACATTCAATTTTATTTTCTATTGTAGATATTGGAACCTAATTCAAATGGAGTCAGATTTTTAAATGTAGCTGAAGGTTTACAGGTATATGTTGTCTCATGTAGCAATATCCTGCCATTTCTCTAGAGATTTATTCTAAAATTTTCGGTAGAAGGTTTTCCATAATATTATATCAACTCAGTAATTAAATAAAGTTCATTTAATGCCTGAACTTTTGTAGCCTTAAACCAATGCGGAGTGGAAGGCACATTGAAACACAGTTAATCACAACAGTAGAACAGAAATTACTTATGCCTTTTGCTCAAAGTTTATTTAAAAAAAGATAAGGTACAACTATTTTGACCGTCAAGAGTTTATTACATTCTTTTGGAACTAGTTCTGATAGAACCAATTTCTGTTTTAAAATCATCTGCCTTGCTCAAATCAACCTTGAAAGGAGTAAGGTTGGTAAGGGCCATATTTGGCCCCAATTATAAAGTTCATAGTTACAAGACAATAAATATTTTAAGTTGCCTTAAAGAGATGTGAGAAAGAAAAACAGAACTATTTTTGTCAAAGTTCAATTCTAACACGATGATTTTTACGTCCCAAAACGGTCAAGTTAAGGGATTTTGGCGAAATTTGACAAAATCAGCTGGATTTTTACCACATTAAGGACCGGGAAACATAGAGGGCAGACGTCGACAAACTTAATATTCAAATAAGACATTTGAAATATCTTCACAAACATTATTTTAAAAGATCTTTGTTGTCGACGTATTCGCTCTATGTTTCCTGTTCAATAATCTATGGAAATTTACCATTATCATTGATTTTTTCATGAAAAATCAATACGAGTACAACTTGTGACGTCAAAATGAAACGCAGAAACGTAACATTTTCAATAAAATGCTTATTTTCTATCTAGTCACTGTATTAGCTATAATTAATTGTGATATTGGTCAATAAAACCGAATTTGAAATTTACGCTAAAAAAGGGGGCCATTTAGGACCTTACTGAACATACTCCTTTGCTTTAAAAAATTCAACTGGCATTAAGCAAGGCATATATTTGTGTTTTACCTATTTTTCTTCTTAACTTAAAAATCACTGCTTTTATAATCAAATTACGTTTGAGTTAAGATCCTTGATTACCTGTAAATTCCAATGATTTTTTTTTATAATGAAGATAATGTGAAGTTGTTAAATCTTAAAATACATAGTTTTCATCAATGTCGCACATTGGTGGAATTCCACTGTGATCCTCTTTTTGGTAGGTCAAGCTATGCAAAGCTTGCCTTTCAGTTTGATTAGAAATTTACCTGTATTTATTGTTTTGACCAACTAACACATATAATAGACATAACTCCCAGTAGTTAATCACTAATAAATGACAAATACTTATAACGATGTGAAGCAAAAGTATTTTCAATTCAGATATAAACTGAATCAGAAAATAATCAAAAAAATCATCATGATCACAAATTGTCTATTGTGGTTTTGTCCCTAGATATTGCAACCTTGTTTGATTAAAATCAGAATTTCTTTTTTTTAACAGCGAATAAAAGAAAATACAGAATTGGAAATTTCCTTGAGATTGTTTTTAAGAGCCAGTGAGCTAGCACGTCATTTCAGTGCTCACTTTTATAACAAGACAAGTTTCTTTATAAAGAATGCTGCAATAGTCTGCATAGACCCTGGAGCAGAAAATCAGTGTATGTATTATTGAAACAGAAAACAGTTTTTAAACTAGATGTTGAATTTCAAGATTAAATATGAATAGACATGTGTTATCAAATAAGATTGAAGTTTTATAAAAATGGGGGCTGTTACTTTTGTTTTTCCTGGATATTTAACAAACAAGATGAATCCTAATTTATTTGATGATTTAAGGCACAATTGTTAGCCTAAGAAAATAAAACATTTCAAATCAGCTGATTTCTGTGTAAGACAATTAGAATGTACAAAAACAAACCTCAAGATCTTTCAAATATTATGAACAGTCTACAATAATAACCCAGGAATAACAGATTGAATTAAATAGCAAATACATGTGCAGTTTAATTTTTTTGGGTGAAGAAAACCTATATCAATGGAAACAACTTTGATTATTAATCAGGGCTGTTAATAATTATAGTGTAGGGTCTTTATAGTCCTTTTGATATCAAATGTTATTGATTTTTTGGGTGTGGACATACTTATTTTGAAATATAAGGTTATTGAAGTTTCTGAGGAATCATTGGTCCAAAGACCTCCATTTATTTGTTTATGCTTTTTCAGGATTGGCTATGATGAACATGTTCAACAGATACTGTAAAATTAATTTTACTGTGTTACATACACATTGATATCAAAAGTTAAAATTGTAAATGAAGACATTGATATGGTTTTAATTTTTTTCAGATCCAGAAAATTGTATACCACAGGAAGATGGTAGTTGCTTAACAGAGGATGAAATTGATGATAAGGAACTTCTTAATGATCAATTTGTGTAAGTCATATATTTTTTATTGTATATTTTCCATCAACATGCAGTTGCAAGTGATAACGGACAGTTCCTAATTTGTAAAGTTATATGGAAATATGACAAGGAACATTTAAAAATCATCGTCTTTTTTGTCCTTTGGAAATATTTAAAAAAGTACTTAATCTCCTATATCTTTCAATTTTTTTGTTATATATAAAATTACATAGCTAGTAAACATCAATGGTTCGGGAAATTGACTTATTAGAATAGATTGTTTCTGTTCAGCTAAATTTATATTCTAATGACCTCTAATATTTACAGTGCAAAAACTCTTAAATATTGTTAGTCATTGTAAGACAAGCTTGGTAATACTTCTTAGTATAGCGGGAATATTCCACTGACCAAATGATAATTTAACAAGTTCAAATTGACTGTACTTCATAATGAAGGCTGTCTTTCATCTGTCCCTTTCATCATTTTTCAGGGGCCTTGGAGGCCAAGTGGTCTAAGAAGTTCTACTACAGTAATAACTAGCCAGTCAACACTGAGGCATTGTGTTCGAACCCTGCCTGTAAGAGTGCAATTGACTCCAATCTTTATTGACTAGGATTGTCAGTTTTCCTATCGAAGATTGATGGTTTTCTTTGGTCACCCAGACTTCTTACACCAATAAAAATTGGTCGCCACGAAATAGCCAGAAAGTGGCGCTTAAAAAATTTAACACCAACAATTAATCAATCAATCATCAATTTGCAGCTGCTAATATCCTGTAGCCATGTCCAGTGAAGCAATAGTAACATTTCCAACAAGTGAATCAAAGCAAGATTTAATCTTTGGAATAGGAAATACGTCTTTTATAGTCAATTTGTTAAGGAACAATAATCCACACAATACCTCAAAATGCCATCCTTCATTATGCTTTTACCAATCAAACTGCCCGTTCAGAGTTTGATACCTGAATGATATTTGTCACCATTATATGTTTTGGATGTCCTTTTAAGAATAAAGTGGTGATATATAAAATTATCATGTCAGTTCTTGCCAGACTAGCTTTATCTCTTCTAAATGTAGACGGACTTTGTCATGTTTCAAAAGATAATTAAAGATGTTCAAATTGACCGCCCTAATTAATGCTGTCTTGTGTCTGTTCCATTCATCAATTTGCAGCTGCTATTATCCTGTGGCCATGCCAGAGCTGACATAGTAACATTTGCATCAAAAGAAGATTATATGTTTAGAATGAAGAATACATCTATGATATTCAATTTGTTAAGGGAAGATGATCCACACATTACCTCAAAATGCCATCCATCTTCTTAATACTAATACCTGACAAAATGCTATACAGAGTTTGATACCTGAATGACATCTGTCATCAACATATTTGTAGCTGTTTATACATAACCATGTCCAGTGATTACACACATTCATTTCCGACAAGTGTATTTGAGCTAGATTAAATGTTTTAGAGGAAATGTGTCTTATATCGTCAATTTGTCCAGGGAAAAATAATCCACACTCTCAAAATGCAGTCTTTCTTTTATAATACTAATACCAAACAAAATGCCCTTCAGAGTTTAATACCTGAAAGACATTTGTCATCAACATAACTGTAGCTGCTTATATACAATGGCCATGTCCAGTGATGACATAAATTCATTTCCATCAAGTTTATCAATGCAAAGTTCAATTTTGGAATGGGAAATTAGTCTCTTATGGTCAGTCTATTTAGGGAACAATAATCAATACAGTACCTCAAAATGCTATCCTTCAAAATACTTGACAGACTACCTTTTCAGACTTTTATATTTAATTGACATTTGTCACCATTATATGTTTTGGATGATCCTTTTCAAAGTGAAGCAGTGTTCTACAAATTTTCATGTCAGTTCTTGCAAAACTTGCATTAGCACTTCTAAATATAGCTGGACTTTTCTATGTTCAAAACATAATTTAAAATGTTCAAATTGACTACTTTGTATTTAAGGCTGCCTTGTGTCTGTTCCTTTCAGGTGTAACACCACTAATTTGGGCCCGGCCAGAAAGCACATACCAGAAAGTAGTACATATTTACACAAAATAGTTCCTACACATGAGTGTAACTTTCTAAATATGTAGAATATTTTTGTATTTTTGGTATCAAATGAAAGCTGAATGATTGGTGATCATTGTAGAACACTTTTTATGCCCCACCTACTATAGTAGAG
>CM034351.1:97356977-97443256 GCA_019925275.1 Mytilus edulis | reverse complement strand
GATTTTACTTTTAATGTCATGGTTGATCTAATAATCACGAAAAATAGACATATAAAATACTGTGTGAATGATTATCCATTAATTTAGAAATTCAAATATATCAAAAAAATAAGGACAAAGTAAAAAAACAAGACCAATAAAGAAAATCTTAAATTTGATAGTTTCAACATGGACTAGCACTGGGCGATTTAGGCATACCTTGGTATGACTTGGCATCAACACTCTTTGAAAAACAAATATGGGTAGTAGAAGTTAACATATTTTATCAAGTAATAGTCATAATGCTTAAGAATTTAAAGCTCTCATTACAGCGTATTGAGTTTAACAAGACCAATCACCTAGGTTTGACCTCCATCGATGAATGCATTGTTTGAGTTAACATTATATTGCATTATGACTGATCGTTCCCTTTCATTGAAGCAAAGAAAAAATTGATAATTACTATCGATTAACAGGAAGTGGCTGAATTTCAGATTTTATAATTACTTGCAGACAACAGTCGATTATTATCAGACTTGAGAAAAAATGTAAAAACATTCCGTTTCATAACGACAGGAAAAATTTGACAGGATTCTGTGTACAACGAGTAATGTAAACAAATTCTCCATGCAGGAATCGGCTCTACGGCGGCAGATGTCAAAATTGTTTACCCGCTATAACTTAAAATAAAAAAGAAGAAAACCAAATTTATAATCAATCCCTTTCATAGAAAACAAGAAACATTTGCAGTAGTTTTTCTACCAGTGGTCTCAGGGACGGACTGTTGAGATTATCGCGGGAACATAACGTTCCAACTATTGTACATGTCTATTGTCGACGTCGCATTGTCAGTGACGTCGCCTTGGCGGAAATACGTACTTGTATATTAAATGTAATGGCTGAACAGTTGTTGTAATATCGTTGCCTGAACTATCATCTATATTTATGGTGCCTTGACCAATGGATCTCGTAAAATTGAAATCAGTCCGATCGGGGAACAGAAGCGCTGTTACCAGATTATTCCGAAGATTAGATGAAGCGAAGGAAAATTCGAATTTCGACGAAGAAGAAGTTATTGCAACACTCGGAAAACTAGTGCAAAAACAAACATTGTTTGAGGACTTAAACGAACAAATTCTAAACTTAACAGAACCGGAAAATGTGAAAAATGAGATAATAGATTCAGATGAATATTCATTGGATATGGAAACAAAGATTCGCCACATACGTAAGTTCATACAAAATGTCCAAACACCACAGTCCCGTCATATTGATTCACATACAACAACCCACACATTAAATCCAGAAACTATACCGTTTGTTCCAACGCACAACATAGCCAACCCACACATTAAATCCAGAAACTATACCGTTTGTTCCAACGCACAACATAGCCAACCCACACAACGCACAGTCGTTTGAGAACCCGTCTGTACAAGCCAGTCATACGTTCAACACACAGCAAAGTACATTTTCGTCAGCTAGTAGTCACCGCCTACCAAAACTTTCGCTTCCAATATTCTCAGGCAACATCTTA
Source organism: Mytilus edulis (assembly GCA_019925275.1). NCBI lineage: Eukaryota > Metazoa > Mollusca > Bivalvia > Mytilida > Mytilidae > Mytilus > Mytilus edulis. Next base: position 97,441,740 of record CM034351.1, on the reverse strand, counting down.
GAATGGCAAACTTTCTGGGACTCATATGAGTCGGCCGTACACCTCAACTTGTCACTTACAAATGTACAAAAATTTAATTACTTGAAGGCACAGCTAGAACATGAAGCACTAGATTCTATAGCAGGGTTCGCACTAACAAATGTAAACTACGATGAAGCCGTAAATTTATTAAAAGAGAGGTTCGGTCAACAAGACAAAATCATAAATGCATACATGCAGGCATTATTAGAAATCCCTTCGCCCAGAAATAATCTAACAAGCTTACGAAGTTTTTACGATGAAATGGAAAGTTACGTCAGGGGATTAGAAGCTTTAGGTCAGACACAAGAAACATACGGTACTCTGCTTGTTCCAATTATTATGAAGAAATTACCCGGGGAAGTCAGACAACATCTCGCGCGAGAACATAGAATACAAACTTGGGTATTACGGGACCTCCGTAAAAGCATTTTAGATGAGATCAATATAATGGACGCAGGACAAGAGATAGAGTCGTCACACCTTTTGCCCACAACATCAGCTTTCTTTGCCGGAACAAAATCGCCGAATTCGAAACAAAACGTTAACAGATCTTACAAGAATATTGAGACAAGACCTTGTGTGTTTTGTCATGAAATACACGCACCTACCCAGTGCAGTAAAATAACCGACACAGAATCCCGTATGATCATAGTTAAACGAGATAAGTTATGCTTTAACTGCCTTGGTAACCACAGACTCAACGAATGTAAATCTGAGAATACATGTAGATATTGTAACAGAAAACACCATACAAACTTATGTAATGCCCACAAAACAAACGACATAAAACCAGGTAATGAAGAAAGCTATAGAAATGGAGGTAATACTTCAACGGATACGAATTTCCGCGCAAATGATAACCAGAGCAGCAACCCGCTAAACCCGCCAAACCCACCATCTTTGAATTAGACAAACGTTCACCTCGTTAATGATAGTCATACAACGGAACAAGATACTACCATTTTGTATTCAAAATCGAAAGAATCACGATCAAATGTACTGTTGAAAACCGCCGTAGCACAAGTTGGATCGAACCAGCACTTTATGGATACGAATATTCTCCTTGACGAAGGAGTCCAAAGATCGTTTTTAACGCAGGAAGTAGCAAATAAACTTCACTTACAGATAGAGGAAACAGAAATTACACAGTTATCAGCATTTGAAGGTAAAGAGAAAACCGCGAGACACTTACAAAAGACAAAAGTCTACCTGAAAACCGATGCAGGACACGTAATGCCAATCAAAGTACTGATAGTACCTTTCATTGCTATGCCTCTACAGAATCAAATGAGTAACATTGATACGAAATATGAATATTTACGTGGTTTGAAGTTAGCGCACACGATGACACAGCAAGATTCATTCGAGATATCGTTGCTTGTAGGCGCAGATCACTACTGGGACATTGTAGAAGACCATTTAGTACGGGGAAACGGTCCGACAGCCGTGAAATCTAAGATCGGATATTTGCTTTCAGGACCTACATACGGTAAAGAGATCGTCACGTCGAACAATAACACGCTTAATATTTCACACGTTGCTGTAGAATACAATCTAGAGAGACATCGAAAATTGGAGTCAATAGGTTATAGTAAGGAGATAGACAAAGACGATGATGCATGTATTAAAGCCTATCAGAACAGATCAATTGAGTTATGTGCGCGTGGAAATAAAGATTACGTTATGCTACCAGGGAAACAAGACGTTGATGATTTATCTACAAATTTAACGGTTACGAGGAGAAGGACAGAAAACGTCACTACTAGACTCGCTCAAATTCCAGATATGTTGAAGGGAGACATTATACAAAAACAGAAAAGACGGGGATTCAGAAAGAAGGTCACTGAAATCACAGAAACTTCAAGAAAAAAAATCCTGATCATCCAGTACATAGAAAATCGAGCATCACTCGTATCAGAATTGTTTACAACTGCAGAAAAAGGAAAAGATGGAAATCCGAATACAATATGTCGTTACGTAAATTTTATGGGACATCCGGCAATAATGAACAATTCAGTACAAAACTTACAGAAAATTCCGTGAAGAAATAGTCCGTGAGACCATACCGAATTGGGTACATCAGTGATGTATATGATTTGCTCAATATTTCAAAGAAAAACACAACGCGAGACAATTTCAAAGTGATATTATTTATTGATAAACAGTTATTTATCCGTGAAACGATTAGTCAATGGACAATTGAGATTTTTAGAAAATTGTGATAATTTTTACCTTTTCGCGGCCCCAGTATGTTGAGATTATCGCGGAAACATAACGTTCCAACTATTGTACATGTCTATTGTCGACGTCGTATTGTCAGTGACTTCGCCTTGGGCGGAAATACGTACTTGTATATTAAATGTAATGGCTGAACAGTTGTTGTAATATCGATGCCTAAACTATCATCTATACGGACAAACGAACAAACAGAGTCAAGCTGTTTCTGAATCTGGTCTCGCCTTGGCGGTTTTTTTTCTTCTTAAGTCTTCTTGTTTTGATTTGTTAAAATATCTGACCTTTTATTTTACCAAAAGATACATCAAAATACATTCATGTTACAATCTGATCACGAATGCGTTTACCAGGTGAGCGATTTCGAAAAAATACTATTTGTTTCTAATATATCAAGTAAATTTTATGTAAAATTATTTGCATGAGAAGCTTTCTAGAAATAATTTAATTGGAGAATATTCAATTCTAGATATATAAAGGGTTTATTTATGGCTTTATAAATATAAGGTGTAATAGTCATTCTATCAACCAAATGGGCCCAATGCTAATCATATAAATGAGTTTTTTAAACGTTTACATAATCTTTGTAACATGTGTAGAGTGATCAAAGATATTTATTTCGATATTTTATCGATGATTATAAAGGTGTAGTATCTAAAAATTATTAACCAACGAAGTTCTTGGCTAAATGATTCCCCGCACTCTCTCTTATTCAGAAATAAAATAAATTGAGAATAGTTCATAAATTCAATGATATATTTGGTTTATTTAGAGCACTTTTGTCTTGTATTTAAAGGGTGAAAAACTACAAATTCCGATAAATATTCTGTGATATGTACATGTTACAGTGAATTCTTTCAATCAGGGATTATGTAGGATCACAGATTATTAGTAATTTTACATAATCACTGAAAAGGGTTACAAATATTTTCCAAACGCACAAAAATTATTTCAGGGATTATCAATAACAAGAAGTTCTTTTGTTTGATAAAAACCCATCAAATATAGACCAATAAATCATCTGTATTTTTTCCTCTTTACGGTTTAAATGGACAGTTTTCTTTCCCTGTTCATGTATTAAATTGTAAAAGTACAGTTTTTTCAATGATATTCTAGTTAACCGTATTGAACCACGATACCTAATTCTGTAAAGTTTGTTTTGAAAATGTATAAACATGGTTTCTCACAAGCTATCTTCATGGATCTGTCAACAGTAATGACAGCCAGCATTCTGATATCACTTGTTGCTGTAGTGTCATCTTTCAAACTGGTACCAGCATTGACTATCTATAAAGCAATTTTCTCAGCAACATCTATGTCTATTCATTAAAACATTTATACGTAAATATGCTAAATTTCAAATGGATTCATATATTTTTTCTCCATTGAAACTACTGTTATTCATCAGGTAAGTTTTCTCTTCTTGACATTAATAATTAACCAGTCCAAAATAATGTGAATTCTGTTTGATATAAAGCTTGTCATATTTAGATATTTAATAAGTCCACCTAGATATCCACATTAGGTCATATGTATCAATCTAGTTTTAGTTAAAATGAGTTTCTTATAACTATTTTATTAACATGTGCATTTACTTTTATCTATACATATAGTGTTATACAATAAGTATTCGTCAATTAAACTTTTCTTTTGTTTTACTAATGGTCACGTGTTACAATTTGCAGAACTTAAATGGTTAAAAGTCTAGATTTGAGATGCAATTTACTCAAAATATAAACAATATGTAAAATGAAAAACAAAACTAAAATTTGTACTATACACATTTGATTTATGGTTTATAAACCTCTGATTGTACAAATATTTAATTGTTTTCAAGTACACATGCTATATTAGAATTCATTTTTCCAATATATTCCAAAAATTAAAGACTGAACATATGTGACATTTTTCAAAGTAATTATAGATTTTCAATATTATGATTAAGGTCCAAAATGGAAAATTGAAACATCAATTTGGAACTGTAAACAGTCCCTTTTGTCTTAAATTTAAGTAGAGAGTTTTCCATGTGAATCTGAAATATCACGAAAAGGACAATAAGTTCTGTCTGTAATAGATTTCTTGAAGAACGTCCATTTACTTCTTTTTGATTCATCGTTCATATAATTTTGTTTATAACATTGCTCCATATAACAAAGCCATTTTAATTCTTTCAGCATGAATATTCCCTGGTTCTGTTTTTTCATCAATATCTTTGTATTGACCGATGGCCTAGCTGAGCCGATAAAATGTTCGGAAGCAGAATCTGATCTCACGAAATACATAAATTGGCAGATGGAGATTTATAATGCTGGACGTAACAGTCCCTCATCACAGAAATTCCAAGGTACGTTTAAAAAAAACATTTTTTTCTTTCTTGCTTCCAATTACATAAGTTAAATGAATCCTGAATGGCTAATTACATTATCCTCAACCACCTGGTATTTAACCATCTTGTTGATAAACTGTCCTAAATGTTCAACGTGTCATTAAAATTCTCAAATGGTAGATACTTTTTTCTCTTTTCTTATTCAAGACTGGTAATTTTTTCACATTTCAGGACGGTCCAAATTTGGGTGGGACGAAAAACTAAAATGAAATTATATCTGATCAAAGTACTTTGACATTGAAAAAACATATAGAATTGTTTGTGCTTTAAAGAACAGAATATTTGAGGAAATTATAATGCAATTATTTTTGATGATGATTTTTATTGGACGTTGACAAAATTTTAGAAAGGTTAGATAAATAGTTATCAAAGGTACCAGGAAGATAAGACCTTCTATCAGAAAGTTACCATTTTGAATACTGAGTTTTAAATGTACATTCTAAAAAAAAAGAACAAAAAGACACATTTTGTGCATCACAATGTTTCTCTGGTTAATATTTAAACCATTCAGAAGCTTACGAAAAGAATAAATACGTCTTGAGTATATGTTTGAAATCGGGAGTAGAACTATAATGTTAAATTATTTAGATACAATAGACGGCGTAACAGATTCACAGTTTTTTTTAATTAAGGCATTTCTTAGCCAAAATGAATACTAAATGGAATTAATTTAAATATATATAGCATTAAACTAGAGAAAAATATAATGAATTTTATGCATAGCCTTCATAAAAAACTGTTTACCTAGCGATGCACATTAAAATCAATTTGTACCGGAAAATCTGCGTTTTACGAAGGCCAAGCTTTAATTACAATACAGATATCGCATAAATCTACTTACATTCTAGAATTTTCAAAAACAATGTTTTTGACATCTTCAAACAACAAATAGTCGGGGCTTTAACTTGTTTGCATTATACACTGCATTATATTCTAATAAAGGCAATAGTAGTATACCGCTATTCATATGTGTCGTAAATAGATTGAGTTACAATCTAGAACCGATGTAAACACAGAAACACTGAAGTGCAGCTTTATTGCAATGTTTTATATGCCGCTAAAATTACAAGATAACATGACAGGAATACTGTACAAATACATGCAAGAACACTCAGGAAAGAGAAATACATAAATTTAAATATAAATATAATAGTACATTTCAACATGTTAACAACAGAATAACAAAAATACCTAAAATTTATTTAGGACAGTACACAAAAACAGCCTACTAGAATTAATCAACTAATGTATCAACGCCATAAAAAGTGACGTCACATGTAAATACCAATACTTATACAACTTCATGCATAATACCATTGACCGACCACTAATGGCTCCCCAGAAATTGACCTAATTACAAACAAATACATGTAAACTAAGAAAAAGTTTCAAGGTCGATTAGACCATTACTAAGGGGTGGTGCCAAATAATCTCCATGGTAATTAGATGTACCAATGATAATACAACTGTTTAAAATATCATTAACCTACCACTTGTTGTTTACCATAAACTGACCTAATTCTACAATTAATACAGATTTTGACACACCATTCTCCTCGATGCGAGACAAAAATCATCTATTAATTTTTTTTTATAAGTAATAATTATAACAAAAATACCGAACTTTAAGGAAAATTAAAAATGGAAAGTCCTTTATAAAATGACAAAATCAAAAACTGAAACACATCTTACAAATGGAAAACAACTGTCATATTACTAACTTTTTCATTTAAGTGATAAATTGACTATTTTGAATATTTTCTGAACATTTTTGCATTAAAAGATGCTCTCCATATTTCATAGTTTCTGTGAAAAAACTAAAAATATTCGTAAAATTATCTTTCAAGGGCAATAACTCTTAAAGAGACCAATTGATGATATTTTTCATGCTGATCTATTTTTTTAGGTCGTACTTTGCTGTATTGTTTTTTGCCAAGTTCTCTCTGTCTTAGTTTTTGTACCAAAGAAAAAAAACATCTTTTCAGAGTATAACACTTATTGGTGATCATTTGATGATTTAAATCAATTAACTTATCTTTAAGTCTTACTTTTTTTATGTTTTTCGTGTTGGTCATTCAAGGGCAGACACTCTTAGAGAAGATTAATTAACAATTTCTGTCATGATGACTTATCCGATGGACTAATTTTTCTGTACTCCTTACCAAAAATTCTGAATTGGACTTAAAAATTTAACGAAAATGGTTTTCAAGGGCAATAACTCTTATAAGGGGATCTATTGAAGTGTGTTTTACTTTGCTGAACATTTTTTATACATAAAATTCCTCTTGATCTAAAATAGCTTTAAAGATGTAAACCAACTACTGAGAAATTTCATCAGAATTTATATTGCATGGACAATAACTCTAAATAAATTGAAAAATCAGAAACAAATAGATCTTTAACTTCTGATTTGGTTAACTGTCAGTTTTGTCTTATTGCTTTAGTTTTTTAAAATATGAAGACAAACTTAATACTAGCTACAATAAGAATTATTGTCTCAAGTTCGTCTCAAGTTTGGTTCATCTAAGATTTGCTATTATATCATTACTTTACAGTTAGATTCGAGAAGGTGTTTCAGCAATCAAATTGGTTATATCAACTAAATCTAGTTATAACATTCAAGAGTTTTAATTGTAGCCAGTTTTACTAATTACGTAGTAAAATATCACTGACAATTATGGAAACAAATAAACCAACATCTATTTTTTCAGATATAATGAAAGAGAGGCCAGCTTTCTTTGTGTTTGTGAAGGCCGACAGTGTTTCGTTCACTGGACATGACATTTTGAAATTTGACGATGTGAGAACAAACATAGGGAATCACTACAACGCATCCACTGGATACTTTACAGCTCCAAAACTAGGGTTGTATGAAATATCTTGCCTTTTGTTTGGATTCGGAACCTCCGCAGTTACCTTTCAGATACACAAAAACAGTCAGATTTTTGGCTATGGATATACACCAGGCAGAGAATGGAATTCGAATACTGTGTCTCTACTGATGGAGTTGGAGAAAGGAGACAACGTATATGTCAAGCATCGACATCCAAACAGGAAGGAAACCGTCCAAGGCAGTCAACATTCATATTTGTCTGGCCGTCTTCTACAATAAAGTATCAAATGACTAATTAAGATGAATCAAAGTTCTTTGTAGAATAAAATGGTTATCAATCTTTAAATACTAATTTCCTAGTAATCTTGATTTAAGGGTGAAGTTCTTTATCAGTTTTGTCAAATTGAGCATTCTTACCTAACCAGTTACTCGGATAATCTCTCGACCGTTACCGTAACTTGGATAAGAAAAAAGGTACATTTTGGTAGTCATCCAAATTATAGTTAAAACACTTGTAAAACGGGTCGTCCTTTTGACTGTTTTGGATGTACAAATTAGAAGCAATGTGTAATACATGAATAGCGACATTAAATCCGATGCCTTGGGTAGAGAAAGAATGTCAATTTTTCATTGTCAAATAATCCTTGGAACAACTCTTTGCGGAATTCGTAGCTTAATTTCTTTCCCTATCAAATATACCCTTATTTTCTAGTAACATTCCAAATATTCAACCACCAATGACGGTCAACCCCCTGGTTACATTGATTAATGGTTTATTTGCTTTTATCCTGGACATGTATGAACTATTTTCCACTAGAAGTAAAGCAAACAACAATCAATCAATAAACCATGCAAAGAATAATATTTGTAGTAGTGTATGGTTATACAATTAAAAATACCTATGCATTGTACACATTTATTAATGTAATATATATATATATATCATCTAAACTGTTTCTTTTTATATTTAAATCAAAATAGCGTGTGTTTTATTTTTATTCATAAATGCCTTTCAAAAACCCAAAGCAAAACCAATAGGTGTGGATTTGATGACAAAAAAAGTAACCGATCTCCCAATGCCAAATTTTAAAATACTGTTGGTTGATCAGGTCTGTTGGTAGGATATTTTTGCAATGGTCACGTAAATGTATCAAAACTGATCATTGCCGTAAGTGTATGTAAAACAATTTCAAGATTTATTGGGATAAACTACATATATGAAAACATCTAGCAAGTACCCTGAATCCAATATCACTTCTGTTATGACTGCTCTGAAATTGTTTAAACTTGGTCCAATCTGTGATCCACTGAACTATCTTTAGTAATTTATCAAAAACAATGACAGCCAACACTCGTTCATCGTATGTTACTGTAGTCTCATCTTTTAAACTGGTATTAGCGTGGAATATATGTAAATCAGGGACATCTATACCTTACAGTTGAAAAAAAATGACATATACATGTGCATTAGTCTCAAACAGGTTTGTAACACTTTTTATACCTCTCCTTTTCTTCAGTAGGTGAGTCTCCTTAAAAAAGAATGAACCTTCAATTCTTTTTAATTTTCTCCGTTATACAAGTTATTTATCATGACCGGTTTATTTGACAATATTCATCTAAAACATAAAAAATAAAAAAGAGTCTAGAAGCGTATAAGTTCATAAGTCCAAATTAATGTGAGCTATGAATTATTAAGAGCCTATCATACGTAGCAGGCCTCTTTTCATTCAAGGTCATATGTTGACCTTTCGAAATCTATTTTTGAATAAAAAAAAGTTTTTGATAACTGTCTCCTTGACTTACTTTTTACTTTCATTTATGCATATAGTGTTATACAATAAGTATTCCTTAATTAGACTAGTACCTATATACTTCATATGTTTGGTTTTTTTTTTAAATGTTATGTCATTTCTGGTTGGATTCTAATAAATATGGTATCAAACAGAATCAGAATTATCACAGTTTTTTTTATATGTTTATTATTTGTTGTGACGCATATCATTTGAGGAAGGACTGAACAACACAATAATTTACGAAATTTTGTAGGGCATAAGTGAATAGTTATGAGTGGAATATTTTACTTTGTTTTAATTCTTAGATTGCTTGTTTTTTTTTTTTAATTTCGTTATGATTTTGTTCTGAAGCATACTGATGAAGGGATGATATGAATGTATTATTTTATTCTTGAAGTTTACAATATATTTCATCCAACTGATTTGTTATTATTAAATTTGGTTGATATATATCGTAACTTTATGAACAAAAAGCTATAATTGTGTTTTCGGGTTATTTTATTAAATGAACACACTTTAAATGAAAAATATAACAAAATCAACAAATAAGTTTGTTAAAATTGGAATTTGACCAGAAATGAACTCACAATATTTTGTTGAAAAATCGTAGTTTAATAAAAAATACAAAGTGAAAAATCACAAGTGACAAATACTTTTGGCTATGCACTGTACTTTAAATAGACGTTTAAGGAAATGTTTTTATCCTGTTTTGCAATTGCGCAACATAAAACGGAAAGACAAACCTGATAGATGAACTGCATATATCTTCTACAAGGCTATACATATACTATAAAAGATTAGGACAAATCATTATTTTGACAATATGAGATGCAACAAGTTGACAAATTTTTAAAATGTTTGAACTGATATTAATTTTGTTTGTGGTAAGTACTACTCCACAAGCTGAAGGCGGCAGAATTGATGATGTCATTCAGGAGAAAATTGAAGGTATTTTTCATTTTTATACAAAACAATTATTAGGTCATTTTAAATTTGAATGTCAAATATTTCTTGCACTTAATCGATGATTTATAAAACCACTGAAAGGTAAAGAGTGAAAACTAAAAATTAAAGATAGCCTTGTATAAGTATAAAAAATAAGATGTGGTATGATTGCCAATGAGACAACTCCCCACAAGAGACTAAAATGACACAGAAATTAACAACTATAGATCACTGTACGGCTTCAACAATGAGCAAGGCCTATACCGCATAGTCAGCTATAAAAGGCCCTGAAATGAAAATGTAAAACATTTCAAACGAGAAAACTAACGGCCTTATTTATGTACAAAAAATTAACGAAAAACAAATATGTAACACATAAACAAACGACAACCACTGAATTACAGGCTGTTCACCTGGGACAGGCACATACAGACATATTTTGGTGGGGTTAAACATGTAAGCGGGATCCTAGCCCTTCTCCTAACCTGGGACAATGGTATCGTAGTACAACATAAGAACGAATTATAAAAATCAGTTGAAAATGGCTTTACTCGTCAGATGGACAAAAATACAAGTTGACGCGGCCGGGTACTTATACATCCCAACAACAAAAAGACAGTTAACTGACAGCTAGCTCAAAGCCACTAAACACTTATAAAAAATCATGCATCTAAGACTAAATTATCAATCCGTACACATAAGGTATCGGAAAGCAATACTATGAATTGAAGATATAATTGTAATTGTTCCAACTAAAACTATGAATTGAAGATATAATTGTTGTTGTGTCAACTAAAATTATGTCTAAAAAAGATGTCTCCAATTTTGAATATAACTTTAACAATGACATCATTGATATTTAAGGAACATATATTAGATTAATACACCGTGCACAATTTATACAATTTTCATGACAATTTATTAATTAAGGTTATACCCACAAAAATCATTTTGTAACTCGAATATCGGAGTATATATTTCATTGAAATACTCATAGGTAGAATAAATGTAAAGTTGTGATCAATGCACAATATTTTGTGGTTATCTAAAGAAGAGATAAAATCTGGAAAATTGATATATAATAATATATATCGTGCCAACCACATAAGGTTTTTGATTCATTCTGTTTCTTTTTTTAGAGTGTTCATGAAAACAAAATGTATTGCCAAGAAGGATGATAATAAACTTAAGGGTCATTAAATTTGAAACAATTAGAAATAGCATAACAAGTCTGAATATAAACTAATACGTCGACCTAAAAGCATGACATAAATAACAGGTTATATCAAAACCAATGGAAAATGCGTAGCAAAAATTTAGTTCTTTACATTTCTACTTTATTTTTATTTAAAAGGTATTTAATAAAATAAAATAAAATAATCTTTTAATTGTAAAATAGTCAAGAAGGGGGGACGAAAGTGCCAAAGGGACAGTCAATTTCATAGATAGAAAATAAACTGACAACGCAATGGCTAAAAATAAAAAGACAAACAGACAAATAATAGTACAGAAGACACAACATAAAAAACCTAACAAACACTAACTATTAACTCATCACAGATGCTATACGAACATTCTTGAATATTTGTGTTGTTCATTCATTTTTTAAATATGTTTCCATACTTAAAAATATTTTTTTATTCTAAAATTAGTTTTCTATTGGATTCAATTTTTTAGATATGTTGAAAGAAAGACCAGCATTCTTTGCATTTGTCAAGAGTAATCGTGTTACGTTCACTGGACATGACATTTTGAAATTTGGTGATGTGCGAACAAACATAGGGAATCACTACGACGCTACCACTGGACATTTTACAGCTCCAAAACCAGGATTGTATGAAATATCTTGTCTTTTGTATGGGGTGGGAGCCTCCCGAGTCACCTTCCAGATTCACAAAAACGATCAGATATTTGCCTTTGGATTTACACCTGGCAGAGAATATAATTCTAACACTGTATCTCTACTGATGGAGTTGACAAACGGAGACAAAGTGTATGTTAAACATCGAGGTCCAGAAAGGAGAGAAACTGTCCAAGGCAATAAACATTCATATTTTTCTGGCCGTCTACTACAATAAAGTATTCAATGACCCAATCAAAAAGCTTCAATAAAACGTATTCATTCTGATCAATGCTGGTCTTCATTATGCAACCTTGTTTTCAGTCTTTTTTTTGTCCTAATGCAATCTGAAGGAATCTAGAGACTCTATGTCTACCCTTTGATTTAAAGGATCAGACCTTCTGTTTTACATTCTGTTTAGAAGACCTTTTGGAACTCTCTAGCTTTGTCATAATGATATACACCTTCTTGCATTGGATGGCTGATGTTCTAATTACCAGAAAAAAAAAAGAAAAAAAACTTAATCAGTGTTGTCAGATTCTTGAAGCATGATCACAGGATTTGTATTTTAATTATATTTGGTCCATGTTTAACATACCTATGAATACTTCCCTTTTAGAATACGATTCAGGATTACATCTGCAACAACAGATCCAGCACAATTCCAACCACATGTTTATCTTGTGAAAATACAGGTTTGCGTTGTTGTAATGTCCTTTCATAGTATGTACAATACACATATCACACAAATCAGAATCAAACAATCCAACAATTGATGTATAGTCTGAAATTCAATTCAGAAATGGTATAAATAGAAATAGGGTATCAATATTGACATAAAAAATTCCACACACCCTTTTTGAAAGTAAAAACATTAACAATACCGAACTGCAAGGGAATTCAAGACGGACAGTCTCTTATCAAATGGCAAACTACAAAGCTTGACCACATCATACGAATGTAAAACAACTGTAAATGCATTTCCCTGTGCAGAAAGTGATGCATAAGATCGGGTCTTTACGTTAGATAAACATCTACCGTGTAAGACAGTTGCATAAAAATCCATTATATTTACAACAATGCGTGAACAAAATAAACAGATGTAAAAAGTACTAATGTCAAAAATAGTGGTACAGCAATCAACATAGTGTATTATCCTAATTACTAAAAAAACAAACAAATATGTCAAGGAAATCAAATGATATAGACAAAGCTCGTTTGTAAAAATGAAAAACAATAATACAAAAATGACCATATAGCATAATGACACAATGACGGGATGAACGAGTACCGAGTCACGTCGAAAGGATATTACCAAAAAAATGGACTAAACATTTAAGACAAATAAAATAACACTATGCCAAGTAATTAAGATGATAAACAATGGCAGGACCTAGAATCTATACTTTAAGACCATCATGTGATATTTGTGAAGTTGATACAAAATATTTATCAACATGGTCTTCGTATCTTCTGATGAACTTCTTTTCAAAAAGGACGAGACATTCTTTGACATAACCCTGGTTCATTAACTGTCCCATCGGTTATAGGTGACGTTTTATAAAGTCTCAGTAGAAGCTTCAAGCTCTGTAATGCCGACTTAATCATGAAATATATACTCCATATAAATATCTGCGATAAATAATGTGTATGGATCTATTTCCATGGAACCCTACTTTAACGGATTGGGAAAGTTGTATTTTTATAGATATTTCGTTTTGTTGTTTTTAGTAAAGTCTGCATAATAAAGCCAAAGAAAATACATACTTGGCATCTGAAATACACACAGTTATTCTCATTGATACAAATATGTCAGACGATTGATAGGTTTTATTAGCTATTGAACGAGGTTTGGTCCACCATTTTCTAGAAAATGCTTGTGCTGGATCAGGATTGCGACATTCGAATGCTGTGTTTGAGCTTTTGATTTAGGTATTTCATTGGTGATTTTTCGATTTTATATTTTCCTCGAAGTTAAGTATTTTTTTTTTATTTTACTTTTTGGTTAAGTTGGAGAATATTTATTGACATGCACATTTTCTTTTATCTATACATAAAGTGTTATACAATAACTAATCGTCCATTAATTTTGCACTGTATCCCTTTTTCTGTTTGTCATGGCGGCAATGTTTGTTGACTGATAGAAAAAACCGACATGGTTTTTACTAGATCTTTCGGTCAATGTATGATTAAAATTGGTCCAGTGATTTTGGTGGGATGAAATCTGAAAGCATTTTCACAGGATGACGGATTACAAAGGAGTGACAAAAGCTTACATGGGCTTTAAGGCCAGGTAAGCTAAAACAGTAAGCCAGAACATAGATAAAGGAAGATGTGGTATGAGTGTCAATGAGACAACTCGCCATCCAAGTAACAATTTATAAAAATAAACCATTAAAGGTCAAGGTAAGGTCTTCAACACGGAGCTTTGGCTTACACCGAACAGCAAGCTATAAAGGGTCCCAAAAAATACTAGTGTAAACCCATTCAAACGGGAAAACCAACGGTCTTATCTATATAAAAACGTAAAACGAGAAATACTTATGGACCACATAAACAGAAGACAACCACTGAACATCAGATTCCTGACTAAGGACAGGTGAAAACAATTGCAGCGGGATTAAACGTTTTAATGGTACCAAACCTTATGTCTTTTCTGAAACAATAGTATAAAATTACAACATAGAAAGACACATTATAAAATATCAATTGGAATGACTTAACTCAATAAAAAAACCATAGTAACACAAATTTACACTCAATGAACGATTAAATTTGATCTGTGATACAATTTAAATACATAGTTAATAAAAATGAAGGATGATTAAAGTAAAAGTATAAAACCGCAGCGAAATGTAAAACAATTTTAGAAAAACATCAACTATGAAAAAAAATACGTCATATAATACACAGGTGAATGAAAATAAGTTTGTGGTTAGGTAAACTTCTTCTTCGTTCTATATAATCCTTTGTTTATGAAAACCAAGAAGTGTGTTGTGTGTCAATAAAACTAATCTAAAACTTGGTACATGTGGATTGAATATCAACAATAAAACTATATAATTAGTGCTCAATAAACTTCGTGTTCCTCATGTAAAGTAACCCGAATAATGTCAGTCGTTATATTTCGCCGATCTCTGTTTAATCTCTGATTTCTACATTAACCTCGAAACGCTATAGGCCGCTAGAGGGCGCAGAATGATTCGAGTAACATGTAAAGGTGCCGGAACAGTATTTAAGGAGAAAGAAAATACTTTAAATGTTCATAGTACGAAGAAGTGACAATTTGTTGTAATTCCAAACAATCAAAGCTGGAATATAGACCAGTTACATGGCGACATTAAATAAAAAAAAACATTACAAATAGTATCAACAGATTAAATTAACAAGAACGTAGTCGTACGATTTGAGAGTACTTCCTGTTACTGACATCTAGTTAAAAGCCGAACAATTAATAACAAAAAATCATGCATCAGAGACTAAATTCAACTAAAACACATCCCAGGGATTTAGTATTTTAACGTCATGGACAGTCAAAGAAGACATGACTTGTGCAATGCCAAAAATATATGTATCGACAAGGAGTAGGATAGTTAGGAGTTTACTATAGATAAAAATGAACGTGTGTGTGTGTCTCTATACATCCCGTTTGAAAAGAATACCAATTAAGTTATGTTTTAATTCGCTAATGACAAAATCGATATTGGTGCCAATGTAAACTATATTCAAAGATCTAATTACAAAATTGGTAAGATAAACCTTACTAATAAGATTGTTTAAAGGTTCGATGAATTTACACGGATCACATAGTGATTTCTGGGCTTTTACTACAATATACCATTTTTAATCAGTTTTCTACATGTAAGGCCAAATCTTTGTATCTATGAAATAATTTAGTTAAAGTTTTAAGTAATTTATGGTTACGAAATCCCTGACTTAAAAATTTACTAGTGATGCATTGATTACGTTCGTTAAAATCTATGCCATCACTACACACACGGGCATACCGAACGAGTTGTGATATTTAAACTTCGTATGATGGAGACAAAGGAACATCGCCGTCTTAAAAATGAAAATTAACAATAGGGATTGAAAAATCGTCTCTTTTATCGTAAATTTTAGTATGGGGTATCCCTTTTTAAATTGAAATGCTGTTGTGAATTATTTAACGAAAAAAAATCATCCAGATAACGAAGGTATTGTTGAATGTATCAACCAAATGTAACAATGACGTGTTTTAACTGAGTTTGGTCATAAATTGAGATTCATAGCAATACAGGAATAAATCTGCTATTAAAGGGGCACAGTTAGTGCCTATAGGAATACATACAAAATTTAAAGCTTCCATACACATTTCCAGTAAGTATATCTAGCATACTTTCCTTTTCGTTACAAAAAATGGCTTTAAACGAGTTACAGCAAATAAAATAGATTTTGCAAAAGACTATTACATTAAATATGAAAACTTTACTTGATTAGATTGTGTGAAAGTGGAGTGTAAAAAGTAGAAAAATCATAATTGTCAACAGAATTAAAAGTTCCATCAACCATGTATTTTATCTAAAACCTATAAAGAATTTTTAACACTCCAAAAATAATTGATACCATTATTTTCATAAGCTTTATTACAAAAGCTATTAACAAGTTCTTTGAAAGTAGTAAGAGAGGTAGTTAGAAGCACTGATAGATTAGTAGTAGAACACTTACTAGATGCGGAGATGGAACATAATTTAAATGTTTTTTGTGTAATTTCGCTAACCAGTACATAATATACACGACTTTCAAATGTTCGGAAGAGGCTTGAAGCTTGGTAATGACAGTGATATATATCTTTATTTCTCAACAAACCAAATTACAATGGTATAGTGATATGCTTGTTAACAATTTGACTCTCTGTCTAGCGTACGGACCTGAATATAGCGAAATTTATAATTTCGTTTTTAAGAACTACCGTGTAGTATATACGTCACACCACCACTACATTTTTGACGGCCTTGTCTGCAGATACTAACACAAACCGCTTTGCGAGTACTTGGAGTTTATGTTTTATTCTAGAAATGGGAATATCATGAATATCAGGGACCCTATTATTAATTTCAGAATTGTTTTCAAAATGAGAAATTCGAATATTAACATTATTTTATTCAAATAACTGTCTAGAGACTTTTTATCAGATTTTTCACGTTTGCACCAATTATTACAAAAGGCAGACAGAGCGTCTTCAATGACCTGACGAAACTGTTTCCAATCTTTTATAGATTGAAGACGATATTTCGGTCCTAGCTTTAGAAAAGTTTTGACCTCACGGTCTTCGACGATGTTGAGGTCTCCTATAATGACATGACCATAGGGAACATATCTAAAACTAAATGTTTCATAGTCTTAAGTTGAAGGAACATAATTTTCTATATTGACATCTGATGTAACTGACGTATAATTAAAAATCAAGCTTCTGCTGGTTTTTTTTTAATAAGAATACGAAATAATGGGTGGCTCCATATTATCAAAATATAGAGGTATTTGGCTATAGACGGAAAAGTCATTGAATATGCTAGATAAGTTGATAAAACCAATACCTCTATTTAAATATTTTAATTTTAAGAAAATGTCGTTTATGATTTTCAGGTTTATCGATACTAGAATACAGCCTGTGCTGACAAAATCCTGTAATAATATGGTAGTATTCATAAAACGGACTAAAAAAAGAAATGTTATCAAACTCCAGAAAAATAGCATATAATTTACTTGTTGGAATCTTACCCAGTTTGCATAATACTTGATGCCTGCCATTATTTTTTATTATAGATAACAGATCAGCAAGTGTATAGTTCATACGATGTTTAATACGTTGATTACGGTTTTTGCTTTTTACAATGAGACCTATTATTTCAAAGTCGTTTATCAACAATACTAGTATTAATGACATCGATAGAAGTTATAGTTATGTTCCCCTGTCCTAATATTTTGTCATTGAGACCGAGAGGATAAACTGTTTGAAGTCTTTTTATCCAAAATAATTCGCGAACTTTACGTGATTTTTCAAATTGCTTGTATGATTCTCTTGGTTGTTTCTGAACGGTTTCGAGGGGTTGGCATTTTACAAATTTAAGATTGTGATTATGCCTATCTAAATGTTTATATATCAAATTTTTGAATTTTTGAGTCTACGAAAGCGGTAACGGTGTTCTGATTTCGACTTTTAGCACAGTCGATCGAGATTGTTCAACTCTCAAGACTTTTTAGCTACTTTATATAATTGAGGGCAGTGAGTTCAATTCCAACTTCAGTTATGACATGTTTGATTGTTGCAATGTATCGGAGGTTTTTTTTATTTTCTTTTAAACTATAAGTTTTTGTTTGGTTGTGTGAATTGGAAATACCAGTATAACTCTGATGAGAATATTAGAATATTAAAAGAATTCACAAAAAGGTAACTTCTCAATTCGTTATAAACTGGCAATATTTAGTGTGATCATTGCGCATCTGTGTAATCATTGTATGATTTAGCCTCATTTCATATTTACAAAATGTTGGTCAAGTATTGAAGTTTGCAGTATCGGGATTTATAGAATACAAAATGATTATACAATGACAAATTACAATTTACAGAACTATGATGGTTAAAAGTTTAGATTCAAGCTCAATTTACCCAAAAATTTAACAATATGTAAAATGGAGAAAAAAAATAAAAAATTGTACCAGAGAGAGATAATACGTGTATCATTTGTCTCTGATTGTACAAATATGTATTTGTTTTTAAGTATACATGTAATATGAGAATATGTTTTTATCAAAGTATTCCAAGAAAAAAAGGAACATGTGTTATTATTCACAGTATTGATAGATTTTCATTAGTATGAAATTGAATATCTTTAATAATATATATATATAAACATGTGTGAAGATGACTATTGTGCATGGTGTTTTGGAGAATCTTACTTGCAAGGTACTGTACTTTGTTTCATTATTTCATATATACTATCTGTTATGAATCTTGGAGGTTGTGTTATCATTCATATGTACACTTTTAAATTAATATTCATTAAAATCCTTTTAATTGATTCAGTTGTTTTCGAGGTGAAAATAATTGATGTAAATTACCACTTCATGGCAATATTTCAAAAAGGAGTCAATTGATAGTTGAATCTTTTAAAAATACATTTTGACACTTTAGACTGATAAAGGTACCCTGTCAGTAGCCAAGACTACTATGATATTTGACATCCTTTTTATGACTGACTTACTAGTGCCTTGGTTTCAGGGTGAGATAATAGATATCATTTTGTATAATGTTATATTATTATATGAGTCTTTGTCATTTGGCCTATATTGATATTTGTCTTAAAAGCAACAGTAATACCATCGAGACGTTACATTTGATGCTAAGTGTAGATAGTGTCCCACTATCTGCACATTTAAAAACCCTTGCAACGAGGCAACGAGGGGCCTTCGATTGCCTCTTGAAAGGCTTAATCTTTGTCCTGAGTGTATTCATAGATATAGGAAGATGTAGTATGAGCGCCAATGAGACGGAGCTATGACTCACACCGAACAGCAAGCTATAAAAGGGTTCCGAAAATTACGAGTGTAAAACTGTTCAAACGGGAAAACCAACAATCTAATCTATTTAAAATCGAAAAACGAAAAACATTTAGTAACCACATAAACAGACTACAACCACTGAACAGCGGGATTAAATCATCTTCATTTGTACAGTCACTGTGGTAGTCTAAATTTGCTGTCCTTCATAACGGTGAACCTATTACAGGTCCTGACCAATTGTATGTATTGTTAACTTGTTCTCATCCTGAATATGCATCTTACTGGATAAAAAAATAATAATTAACCAGTCGTATATAAATTACGCTCATTGAAATTTAAAACCTGAATACCAACACGAGCATAGTGAACAATAGACACACTGTTAAAAGAGACCAAAAGGAACATATTGGTTAAAAATGAAAAAAAAATGAAATATCAATTTGGAACGGAATATTGTCTCTTTTGTCATAAATTTAAGAATATAGTTTTACATGTAAAACTGAAAAATCTAAATTTTGAAAAAGATACTTAGTTCTGTTTGTATTTAATTTCTTGAAGTAAGTTTTGGTGTGGAAATCTCACATCTTCTTGATTTATCATACACATTAATTAGTTTATAATGTTTCTCCATATAACCGAGCCAAATCAATTCCTTTAGAATGAATATCCTCTGGTTATGTGCCTTCATCATATTTGTGGTATTGACCTATGTAGTTGCTGAGCAGAACAATTGTTCGGAAGTAGAATCTGATCTCATGAAATACATAAAATGGCAGATGGAGATTTCTAATGGTGGACGTAACAGACCCTCACCACGAATATGTCAATGCGAACCAAAAGGTATAGTCATTTTTATTTAAGGGGTGTTTTGTCCTTGTTTTATCAATAATCAATGTCAGCGACCTTTTAGCTAGAAATAAACACCTGATTTCTTTTCTAACAGAGAATTATCAAAATTATGGGTTTATTAAAAATTCTTGAATGTAGATCAATCTTAATGACATATCTTAACCACTTGACATTTAACAAATCTGCCGAATTACTGTCTAGAATATTTATTAGATACTAGAACACACCCGTGATATCGCGGGTCCGTGTCTGAATTAAAGTATATAACTATTCGCAAGCCTTATTTTAGTATTAGTATTGTCATCTGATAAAGTCATGCCGATTATAAGATACACAGTTTTCTCTGCTTTCAAATCTTTCTTTTTGAACCCGTCGAACTGGAACTTATCAATTATTGATAATATTAATTATTTGGAAAACAAAAGGTCCTGGAATGGAATATTTTTTAATCAACAGCATTGTCCTATATTAGTTATAAATAAAGTTGAATTCTTTGATTCGCTGTTTTACGTCATGCACATGACGCTAACAAATTGAAAACTGTACCTATACGCCTTCTTTTAGTCCAGATTTTTAGTATTCGTATTGTTATCTTAGAAAGTCTAACTGATTAAAATACTACAATAGGTAACAATTTGACAATTAATATATAGTAGTGTCAACCCTGTGATTATGACCCGTGTAATACTATATAGCATATTAATCCTGAATACACCGTTTGGTGGTGCGCCTGTCAGATGCGGAACGTACAGAGAAGGTAATCGGTAACAGGTGAATATACTATTGGTATCGGTATCGGACTCGACACGGAACTTCTTAATTATTGGCAATATTAATTACGTGGAAAACAAAAGGGCCTGGAGTGGTGTAATTTTTAATCTACACCTTTGTACTATATTAGTTATATATAAAGTTGAATTCTTTGATTCGTCGTTTTTACGTGATGACGGCTGACAAATTGGACCTCGTAATTTTAGTATTATAGATTCCTAAATAGTAGATGCTCTCTTTTCTACATTCTTATTATTTTAATACTCTTTATTGCTGATAAATTTGTTGTTCGAATACTCAAGAAGCTTTTAACTAATTCAGTTGCTTACTTCATTTTGTGTCTGATTGGCATTAATTCAATTTATGTCCTTGGTGTTTTTATAAGATAATATAATTCTTCATTATAAAGAGGGTTGCATAGGTAGCCATAAACCCAATCATCCATGACGCTCTCATGAAAAACATTGATATATAACAAAGAAAGAATTACAAAATAATGATATAATCAAACCAGGAAGATAAATTAAATGAGAAATTGTTGTTCAACAGGTCAAACTGATAAATTAATAGAGGATTGTCAACCTTCAAATTGCCTCAACAATTTTTAAGATTTAATTGTGAACAATTATTATGCAAATCAAATCACAGAGCTTCTTAATGTTCCAACAAGTATTTTTCAAGTCAAGTTATTTCATAAAATACATCCTAAAGATAAGATTTCTTATACAGCACGCTTGGCTAAAAGAACGTGCAATTGTTTTGTAAGATGTATTCCTCAAAGGATATTAGTATATTTTTGGCATCTCGTTAAATTTTCAAGTAACCATTCAGGGGCATCATACTTAATGCAACAAAATAAATGTATAGAATGAGATTCTGTACACATGATAGATAAGAATCAATTCTAACACCTATTTTTTTCAATTAAGGATTTTTTTCTAAATAGTTATAATTTGCTATGCTTGATGAGAACGCAATCTTTGTCGTGTACCTATAACCATATATATTTTTAGCTTATCAGAATTAAGAAACGTATCATTTTCATGAAACCATTTTTAGACACATTTGAGATCATTTTTTCGTTTACTTTTAATCGCATATAAAAATACTCTCCTGATGTATGCATTAGTTGTGTCATCTGCATACACGTCCTTACGACAGCGTTAAATATCTAAAAGAGGATCATTGATGTACAAAACAAGCAAAATTCGGAAAAATTATGGAACACTCGAATTTGTAAATTTTCTATCAGAATAATATCCTTTTAGATGGAGTTGCTGTGTACTTTCTTTGACATAAGATTTTACAAAACGCAACAGTATTGTCTTGGAAGTCATAAATTTCAAGATTTTTTGTATCAAATTCAATATAAACATCAGCACCTTTTTTTAAAATTCAGCTTTCAAATTCATATTTCCATTACTAATGTAATGTCATGTTGTCGTTTATCCGAAAAAATAATGACTGAAGTCTGGCATGAATAATGGTTAGATATATAAAATGGTTAGATATATAAAACAGACTGGGAAGGATGTAAAATTTGAAATTTAGATTATTTATCTGATATATACCTAATTTTATTTTTGACTTAACAGTTTAAATAAAACAGTGGTACAGATTACAATCATTCTACATTTACAGTTTAATGCAGTGTTTGAACAAATCTGATCAGGACTTCTAGACTATTAATGTGTAAGAATATAAAACCATTATGTCGTACATTTGTGTGGATTTGTTACAATTTCTGGATACCTGTTTAAGAGGTTTTGGCAAAACTCAGTTGATTTTCAAACTTTTTAGTATCAATGTAAGAGAGAACCAGATAAGTTTTAATTTTAGTTCTTCTGTCTGCATAAACTTAATATTATGACTTATCCATATAATACATCATTGTGTTCCTGGACTACATATGCATGTATTTTAGATAATAGTTAACACCTACGATCCATAATATATAAATTATAAAACCAAAAAAGAACAGAGTTGAAGAGCATTGAGGACCCAACATTCCAAATACGGCTACGGTAATCTTTTCCTGGGATAGGAAAATCCTTAACATTTCGAAAAATTCAATGTTTTGTAACAGGAAATTTAGAAAAATGACCATACAATTGATATTCATGTCAACACCGAAGTGCTGACTACTGGGCTGGTGATAACCTCGGCAGTGGTATCGACCCAGTTGTGTAAATAGTTATCAAAGGTACCAGGATTATCATGTTCTATCCTATAACATGAAATCAAATTGTGCTCCTTCCATTTGAATCTGTGAAAACATCTAGTTTTAGATGTTCGCTATGATCATGTCTTTACAGGAGACCGTATGGTCAAATTTTTACTTAAGAAAGGTGTTTATTACCTCATAAGGGCATTATTAAATATATTGTATAGCTGGTTATTTTCGCGGGATGTAAATTTTCGCTTATTTTCGCGGATAGAACAAAATTGCCAAAATAAATTCGCCAATTTAAAAGTGTATATGCAAACTTTTTGATAAAAGTTTTGATTCCGCCAAAATAATAACCGCCAAATTATTTCGTATACCGTATTCAATGAAAACCACGAACTTTTACACTCGCTATACGGTATGTGTCTTCATTCTTACAATATTCTTTCATGCTTTAAAATATGTAGTTATTCTATATAAATTCAATCCAGCGACGACATCCAAGAATTATCATTGATGTGGTCATAATTATAAATTAACAGTCTAAAAACTTTGGAATTTTTTTTAAATACTATGGCTTTTCTACCTCAGGAATAGAATGATTACCTTAGCTGTATTTTGCAAAACTTTGAGGTAATTTGGTCCTTAATGTTCTTCAACTTCGTACTTTTTTTTGGATTCGAGCGTCACTGATGAGTCTTTTGTAGACAAAAAGCGCGTTTGACGTAAATACAAAATTAAATCCTGGTATCTATGATGAGTTTATATACAAAATAGTTAAAAGTGGCCAGTTTTCAGTTTGACTTACTATCTAATTGCATGTAAATAATAATTGCGGAAACATTTATAAGAAAGTAACATATATTTTTCAGATATGATGAAAGCAAGACCAGCTTTTTTTGCATTTGTAAAGGCTGATAGCGTTTCATTCACTGGAAACGATATTATGAAATTTGACGATGTGAGAACAAACATAGGGAATCACTACAACCCTTCCACTGGATACTTTACAGCTCCAAAACAAGGATTGTATGAAATATCTTGTTTTCTGATGGGTTTAGGGACGTCAAAAGTCAGCTTCCAGATAAACAAAAACAATACTATTTTTGTGAATGGATATGCACCAGGCAGAGACTGGAATTCTAACACTATATCGCTACTTATGGACTTGAATAAAGGAGACATAGTATGTGTTAAACATCGATACCCAAACAGGAGAGAAACTGTCCAAGGCAGTCAACATTCATTTTTTTCGGGCCGTCTTCTACAATAAAGTATTAATTGATATTATGAACATGCTTCTGAATTCGATGGAGAGAAAAAGCCGTATTATCATTTACATGGTAAATTCCCAGTTTGCATGTTTTAAGCATGATGTTATCAATAAGATTTAAATCCTATCAATGTTCATCTTCAGTATAGTTCTATGTATCAATCGTTTTTGAAGCAGTGACTCTTATGTCCACTCTTTGTTTTGGAAGATCTGACGTTTTGTTTAATATTGCTTAAAAGCTGCTCTGGTTTTATAATATTGATGATCACCTTCAAACATTTGAGGGCTGATGTTTCAATGACCAGAACAGAAAATAAATCAGTCATCAGATTCTTGTAAGCGTTGACAAAATATCTGTATATTAATCAGATTTATTCAGATTAAACATGTGATTACTAACCCTTTAGAATATGATCCAGGATAGCCACCACTAACAATATCAGATCCAACAACACATAAGCTGACCTAATAAATTTGCACACTACCTTCTAAAAACTAAATAAAAAATATACCGATCTCCAAGGAATATTCGAAACTGAAAATCCCTTAACAAATGGCAAAATCAAAAGCTAAAACACATCAAACAAATGGAAAAAAACTGTAAAGGCATTTCATTGTGTTGAAAATGGGGAATAAACCAGGTCTTTTAGCTAACTAGCATATGTGTATATGCAACAGACAATCTCAAACATTGTACACTAGAACAGGATTCAAAATCTCTTTTATGTTGATCTTGTATTGGTTTTTTTCAGATTTGTCTTTTTTAAAAAGTTCGTATCAGGGTTGGTTTTTTTTCTAGTTTTTAAGCCTATGATAATTAGCAATATCACCAAAATTGGTAAAAATCCGTCACTAAAAAGTAAAATAACAAAAATTACAATCGGAAAGTCCCTTATCAAATGGCAAAAATCAAAAGCTCAAACAAATCAAATGAATGGAAAACAATTGTCAAATTCCTGAGTTGGTATAGGCATTTCTTTATGCAGAAAATGTTGGATTTTATCCTAATCATATGGCTATTCTAACCTCTCATTTGTGGCATTCTCAGGAATTTTCGTCCTCAATGCTCTACAACTTCGTATCTTATTTGTTTTGTTTATTTGACTTTTTTATTTGAACTTCATGGCGTTTCTTTTATAGAAGAAAGTGTGTCTGGGGCAAAAATAAAATTTCAATCCTGGTGTCTAGGATGAGTTTATTCGCATAAATTCCATTATATTCACAACAATGTGTGAACAAAACAAAGACATTTTTCATTTCGGGCCTTTTATAGATGAATTTGCGGTTAGGGCTTTACTCATTTCTAAAGGCCATAAGGTGGCCTATAGTTGTTAATTTCTGTGCCATTTTGTCTATTGTGGAGAGTTGTCTCATAGGCAATCATACCACACCTTCTTTTTTTTTATGTAGAATGGGTAAAAATGTCAAAAAAGGGAGCAGCAATCAACCTTGTTTTATAATCTATATCAATAAAAAAAAAAAAAAGTTCACTTATGGCACAAAATGGCCTAAAATATCAACTTCATCATAAAACACCAAAACGGTCACAATTTGGTTCGTAAATGGGTCTATTTCAAAAGCCGTAATATTTAAGTAAATCAGTTCTTTTCATTAATGTACATTATATTCTCCAAAGTAAGCTTTTTTTTTGACATTTTGATGATGATTTTGTGCAATTTTCGGACCTAAAAGTTGTAGGAAAACCTTCCACCTACGATCCAAAATGATTTGTAATCAAAAGGTTCCAATTTTGATATAGAAGTCATCAATATAAAAACTTTTTTGATCGTGGATGTCGGCCAAGGTTTATTATGACAAAAAAATCATAGGAAAATTTACCAAAAAATACAAATTATGTTTATTGAAGGGGTCATAGCTTCATAATTTTTTAAAGAAGGTGCAAAAAAAATATACATTTTTGTTCCAAAAGTATTATCACAAGTATTTCTATGCATGAAATTTGTAACTCTTTGGCACGATCTAAAAAACAGAAAAAATATTAGGGTCAATTTCAACCCTTTGTCAACTAAGAAAAACAAAATGATATATAAACAAAGCACATAAGCAACTAGATGTGTCAATGCGACACAAATGGCCCCGTCTCAAAAAGTTGAAAAATTTCAATAACACCTGTGGACATGATGGTAGTCTCACATATCAAAAATCAGCTCAAAATCTGGAGGCGTATAGAAAAATGTCCATGTAACTGATTTTCAACAATTTTTCAAAGTTGTAAACCCTAAATTTTGGCAAAAATTAGCGGAGAGGAACGAAACTTAAACCTGATCTGTAACTCATCATGAGTAACTCACATACCAAAAAAACAGCCCAATATCAGAAAGCATTTAGAAAAAAAATCTGTATAACTGTGATTTTCAACAATTTATCAAAGTCCATAGCCCGTAATTTCGGCAAAAATTAGCCGAGCAGAACGAAATTTAAACTTGATCAGAAACTAATCTTGGTTAACTCACATGCCAAAAATCATCCCAATCTCTGAAAGTGTTTAGAAAAAAATCCGTATAACTGTGATTTCCAACAATTTATCAAAGTCCAGAGCCCGTAATTTCGCCACAAATTAGCGGAGCGGAACAAACTTAAATTTGATCTGAAACTCATCATTATTAACTCAACGGCCAAAATTTATCCCAATATCTGAAAGTATAACTGTGATTTTCATCAATTAATCAAAGTCCAAAGCCCGTAAGTTCGGCAAAAATTAGCGGAGAGGCACGAAACTTAAACTTGATCTGTAACTCATCATGGTTACATCACATACCAAAAATCAGCCCAATATCTGAGGGCGTTTAGAAAAAAAATCCTTAAAATAGTTTGTTGCGGAATGACGGAATTACGGAATTTCGGAATTACGAACAAGGGTAAAACTATACGGCACCGACAACTTCGTTGCGGGGGCCATAAAATGAATATCTAGAATGCAAAAGATTACCACAGCACAACAATACATTGGCCTGATGCATAAGTACAAAGGCACGACAAAAGGATACTACCAAAATGTACTAAACAGAAAGAGTTAATAATTTACAAAGACGAATAAAAGAGTATCACAAAATAGAAGTTCTTTCAAAATATAAGCTCCAAATGGAAAACAATCTCCTATAACATTATTTCCACTCGAAAAAATATTACAGTATATGTGCCTAATGTGATCTTATGGTATAGAATATTTGTTCCACCAGGAGCAAATATCACGATATTGTTGATATCAAAGTTTCCAGTGGAACTTATGTTAGAGGGAACAAATATACGTTGACATTGTATATCTGGGTTTTATAAAAACAGTAAGCATTTCGAATATTTCAATATTTTATAAACAGCATTTTTACATAAAATGAAAGTCTTAGTACTTCATGCCAGCACAAAATTGCTCAAAAACCTCCACCAGCAGTGGCATCAACCTAGTGGTTGTAAAAGCTGATCAGACTTTCAATTTAGTACACAAAACACGTGTGTCATATTCAAAAGATTCATCATTGGCCCTTTGAAAGTCAAATCAAATACAAAACAGACCATTATCATAAAAGATTAAAATGATTACATTAAAGTCAAGAGGAATAAACTGATCCTTACTACTGGAAAAGAAAACGTGGTAAATGATACAACACATGTGATGTCGGACATATATCTTCCTTAATGTAAAAAGTAAAATTACAACTAGAGGCTCTTAAAAGCCTGTGTCGCTCACCTTGGTCTATGTGCATACATGTATTAAACAAAGGACACAGATGGATTCATGACAAAATTGTGTTTTGATGAATGATGGTGATGTGTTTGTAGATCTTACTTTACTGAACATTCTTGCTACTTACAATTTTCTCTATCTATAATAAATTTGGCCCTTTAGTTACAGAAGAAAAATTTTGTAAAAATTAACAAAAATTTACCAAATTAATGAAAATTGCTAAAATTGACTATAAAGGGCAATAACTCCTTATGGGGTCAACTGAACATTTTAGGTTGTGTTGACTTATTTGTAGATCTTACTTTGCTGAACATTATTGCTGTTTATAAAATTTATCTGTATCTATAATTCGTAGTATTCAAGATAATACCCAAAATTGCAAAATTTCTTTAAAAATTACCAATTGGCGGGCAGCAACCCATCAACCAGTTGTCCAATTCATCTGAAAATTTCAGGACAGATAGATATTGACTTGTAAAACATTTAAACCCCTGTCAGATTTGCTATAAATGATTTGGTTTCAAAGTTAACAGCCAAACTCTACATTTAACCCCTATGTTCTATTTTTAGCCATGGTGGCCATCTTGTTGGGTTGGCTTGGTCACTGCACACATTTTAAAAACAAGATACCCTAATAATGATTGTGGCCAAATTTGGTTAAATTTGGCCCAGTAGTTTCAGAGGAGAGTTAACGACGACGACGACGGACGCCAAGAGATAAGAAAAGCCGAGCTAAAAATACTGAACTCAGAGAAAAGTGCTACATTTTAGAGAACTAAGTGATTTAGCCTTGTAATCTGTTTGTCTATCTTTAAAATACTTTTTTGGAGGTGAAACATGTTTATTTTCATATCTATAAAGCATCAGTTTTCAGATTCCTCTATGGAAGTTAAAGTCAATTTTATGAACATTTGAAGATTTAGTCGATTTTTCAGTTTTCTAATCATTGTTTTGCAAAAGTAATTGTGTTATGACTGTAATGAAAAAAATATCCAAGGCCCAACAAAGGATGGAAAAGTCAATTGATTGTGATCCATGTTGTCTACATCACAGTTCCAATGAAAGGAAATGAACCTGATATATTGGTCTTTGTAGATGTCTCTGAACCTAAATATGACAATGTCGGCGTCCCTGTTCATTATCCAAAAGTATCGGTTGCAGATTAAATAATTTGAAATGAATCAATACTGATTACTGTATGGTCTCCATCGTTGCAGCTTTTATTTCTTTTTTTGAACAAAATATTGAAGATAATCCGGGTTTTCAGTAAATAAACAAATAAGTTATCAAAATTTTATTGAAATATAAACTCAAAATAAAGTGTAAAAATATTGAATAAAGAGATTCATATGTTATAAGGCACCAATTCATTAACAAAATATCTGAGATCCAATGTTTACATAAATGTATAATGGCACATACTAATTATTACAACAGCACTAAGTATTCTAAGTGTATTAAATTATGGCACTTCATATTTATATAAATTTTATAAACAGGAAAACGAAATGATGGGGACTTGCATTTAACATGAGTATTATAAACGTATATATCTCTAAGCAAGTTCATTTTTACTGTTTTTGACTTGAGTGAAAATTTCCTCACTCATAGAATGCTTGCTGTATAGTAACAGAATAGATCTGCCACTTAAAAAAATATCACATACTCATCAATTCATGTGTTAACAAAATATAGCTACATGGAATTTTCACATGGGAATAAATAGATTATTTCTTTTTTACCAGAATGTAACAAATATGTCAGACAAACAAAAATCCTTTGCCAAAATGAAATTGGGAAAATCAAAATTTGCCAATAAAAAAAAAGAATTTTCTTCAATTACTTTTATTATTAGCTACAGATTTATCAAAATAAAAAAAAACAACGGTATTTTGAAAAAAACATTGAAAGCATTACAAAAGATGATGAATGTTATAGAAATTGTTAAAGGATGACTGAGTATTTTATTCAGCTTTAAAGAGAGCAGTGAGCATGTTTGATCTGAGTATTTTAAGCACATTATGAATATTATAAAAATAATTAATGTAGAAAACATATAAAACATATTTAGAAAATGTTAACAAAGAAGATTACATGGGGGTTTGGTATTGGGTTCAAAATAGAAAGTAATTAACAAAACCAAAAATAAAGACTATAAAATAAAAGAACAGAGAAAAAATGCATACAAAATCAAGAATACAAAAATGAAAGACCCAACCCCCATTCCCACAATCCTATATTCCAGCAACAAGTCTCACACAGTCCAGTAAAGTTTCTGAAGCAAAACTGGCTTCAGTATTAATCACAGTGACATACTTTTTTTATGAAGCCATTTAAAAAGAAAGTAAGATTACTAATTGTAACAAAGCATTCTAAAAATGAATTGTGAGATTGAAATTACTACAACCATCAAATGTAAAATATTGAATAAAGAGGATACCTTAAAGTAAGGATGTGACTAAGAATACCTGACTGCAGGGCTCAGAGTAAACTAATATTATTGTCAGCAAAGAAGATGAAAGATTGCTTTCATTGTTGGATTGTATTTATTCATAACTGTGAAAATGCAGGAAAAAAATGTCAAGCATTATAAATATATTACAAATGTTTAACCTATAAGTAAATGTTACAATCATGAAACAGTCTTAATTCTAAATATATTATACATTGTAAAATATGGCAAAAAACTAGGGCTACTTATGCACAACCAAAATGGACAACAATAATATAACAAGACATATGTAAAAAAAAAAAATCCATTCAACTTTTTGCAAGTAAATATACAATTCCCATTTTTAAAGATTCATGACTGAAAGGCTTTGATATTGAATAATATGAAGTGGCTGTATGGTATGAAAGTCCACCTATAAATGTAAATAATATGTGGAATATATGTATGTGAGAGAAAAAGAAACTGGCTTTACAGCCATCAGACTTTTGAGTAGGAATATCATACTTAAGAATCACAAATATAACAATCAAAATACTGGATTTAGTGTTAAAAGCACTAACTTTCTACTTTTAGTACCAAGTAAAGATTTTTGAATAAAAGGCCTTGACCTAAAATGTGAAACTTTTTATGAGTCTGTAATGGGTAATTTGTAAATCATGATTACCAAAATCTTACAGGCATAAATATAAATATAATGGTATAATATCATTGATATACTGAGCAAATCGGAAATAGGGACCTAATAGACCCAAACACAAATGCATGAAATGTAGGTCATATGTAGACTAAAATCTGATTTTTTTTGTTAGATATTTTACTTATAGAGAGTTAAACAATATTGAATATCAATAATATTATAAGGCTTCTACAGAAATGAACCTCATCTGACAAAAAAATGTTAATGCATGAAAACTGTGTCATAGTGATTCAATAGTTGTTTCATTCTCATGCACTAATTAACATGATTGGTATCAGTAACTATCTGACAAAAACAAGCTGAACTAGAAACTTAACCATGCTTCATATACTTGTGCATGGATAGACAAATGTTACATATATATTTGCCTTAGCTTCCTTTGTGTATTTTTAAAAATTATTACATTGTTAAGCGTCATCCTCAGAATAATTTTGGAAAAGTTTTATATAAAGACTTCTTCATCTCAATCAGATCTTTAAAGTCAACTTTGCATAGTTAATTTTTGTTTAATATAAAAATGTTTAAGAAAATTTATCTCCAGCTGATAAGTCCATCAGAATTCAGCAGAGCCTTCTCACTAGCAACTAACTCTAAAGCTTTAGGGAATGATGAATGCTCTACTTTCTTGACACGTTCAGCTAATGTCTCCTCTGTATCACCATGGTAAACTGGAACAGACTCTTGTACTATGATTGCACCACCATCTACTTCTTCCTATAAAAGTCAAGTAGAGAGTAGAGAATGAAAAAGGATTAATCAAATATTTGACGTAATTCTTATGTTATCTTATGTAAATTCAGAAATAATTGCGCTGCTTTTCCTATTGCGAAAAAATGCCCCAGGGTTATAATCACAATAATTTAAACTCCATTTAAAAAAAATGTATATGAATAAAACAGGAGTTTTCTCCTTATAGCAAAAATTAAATTCTAATTTTAGTCTGAATGACAAAATCACAATAATAAATGCACCCAATAATTTCTGTGTTTAAAGAATATTTTTTAATTTCCCGATCAAAAAAAATAATCTATAGTGCATTACTATTAAATTACTAATTGTTTCCATAATCAAAGTTCATGCCTTGCTATCACCGGCGTTTTGCATTTGCGCCGATCTGCATTTCATTTGCGCCGATTTTTTCTTTCATTTGTGCCGATTTTTTTTTTCATTTGCGCCAATTTTTTTTTACAGGTAAATTACAGGTGAATAGATATTAGAAGAAGTGGTATGAGTGCCAATGAATGAACTCTCAATCCATGTCATGTTCTTTTTCATTTATCATTATAGACCTCCCCAGTTAGCCACTTGTACAAATTTAATGAATTATCAATCATAACTTGTATATAACTGTTGTCCCCTGCTCACCACGGGTAGTGGAAGAAGTCCTACAAGATACATCTCCAGACTTTACATTGACTGTACCTGCTGTCTTTCGGACATCTACCACATGGTTATGCTCGTTCTGTGTTTTGACAATAGAATCCGTGGTGACTCTGGCTGTACACGATTTTATGGTACATTAGTAAAATGTGTTTCAGGACACTTATCATCCGATATGTATGGCCCACGATGATTAAAGAATTGACTCCTCGACTCGTTTCAGTGTGCAATATGTCTATCATGTTACTATAAAGTTTCAGAACAATATGAATAAAAATTAACATAAATGAACAGCATTTATAACCAGACTTTACCAATAGTATAGTACAGTACATAGTACATGTACAAGTATTAACTTATCTGTAAATCTAATTAGGAGCAAATATAAAATCGGCGCAAATGAAACAAGAGGCTCTCAAGAGCCTGAATCGCTCACCTTAATTCTTTTGGTTAAATCTCTCATCAATGATTATTTTGGCTTTTCAATTTATTTAAATGTTTTTTGGATCGTCCTATTTTCTTCAAAAGTCAAAAAAAATAATCATTTTCTCCTATGTTCTATTTTAGCCATAGGAGCTATGTTTCTTGACATACAAGGAAATAAAATATAAAATTTATACTAGATACTCTGAAACTCATTTAGCCTAAGTTTGGCTGAAATTGATACAGCAGTTTCAAAGGAGAAGATTTTTTAAAGTAAGTCAACATGATGAACAAATTGTGAAAAAAGTCTTTAAAGGGCAATAACTCCTTAAGGGGTCAATTGACAATTTTGGTCAAATTGACTTTATTGAAGATCTTACTTTGCTGAACATTATTGCTGTTTACAGTTTATTTCTATCTATAATTATATTCAAGATAATAAACAAAAACAGCAAAATTTCCTTAAAATTATCATTTCAGGGGCAGCAACCCAACAACAGGTTGTCTGATTCATCTGAAAATTTCAGGGCACATAGAAATTGACCTGATAAACAATAGTACCCAACGTCAGATTTGCTCTAAATGCATTGGTTTTTGAGTTTAAGCCAAAAACTGCATTTGACCCCTATGTTCTATTTTTAGCAATGGCGACCATGTTTGTTGATAGATCATAACTTCAGATACAATTTACAAACTAGATACCCTAAGGAACATTCAGTTAAAGTTTGGAAGTATTTGGCCCAGTAGTTTCAGAGGAGAAGATTTTTGTAAAAGATTACTAAGATTTACGAAAAATGGTTAAAAATTGACTATAAAGGGCAATAACTCCTAAAGGGGTCAACTGACCATTTCCTTCTTGTTGACTTATTTGTAAATCTTACTTTGCTGAACATTATTCCTGTTTACAGTTTATCTCTATCTATAATAATATTCAAGATAATAACCAAAAACAGCAAAATTTCCTTAAAATTACCAATTCAGGGGCAGCAACCCAACAACAGGTTGTCTGATTCATCTGAAAATTTCAGGGCAGATAGATCTTGACCTGATAAACAATATTACCCCATGTCAGATTTGCTCTAAATTCTTTGGTTTTTGAGTTATAAGCCAAAAACTGCATTTGACCCCTATGTTCTATTTCTAGCAATGGCGACCATGTTTGTTGATAGATCAAAACTTCGGATACAATTTATAAATTAGATACCCTAAGGAACATTCAGTTAAAGTTTGAAAGTATTTGGCCCAGTAGTTTCAGAGGAGAAGATTCTTGAAATAGTTTACGACGACAGACGAAGGACGACAGACGACGGACGACGACGGACGCCAAGTGATGGCATAAGCTCACTTGTCCCTTCGGGACAGGTGAGCTAAAAATGAAATCGGCGCAAATGAAAGAATGAATATTTTCAAAATCGGCGCAAATGTCATACGCCCGCTATACCTATTTTTTCTATGGTGGCATATAACTACCTCATTAAATCAAAGTAATTAAGATTGAATGATACCCTATGTACAATGACTGGCAAGCAATAGCAAATTTCACCTTAATTTTTTGAAAATTCAAAGTAAGTTACTGTATTGTCTATCTTACACTGAAAAGTCATAAAAAAAAAATTAATAAAAGATGGACACTAAAAGTTTCAAGTTTAAAAAAGTCAAATTAAATTTGTTTCTATTAATTTGTACTTACTGCTACAAAATGTACTGTGCAGCCAGATATCCTAACATTGGCTTTGATCACCTGCTCATGTGCATTATGTCCCTTGAATGAGGGAAGGAGAGATGGATGAATATTCAACATTTTACCATGCCACTTACTCACAAAACCACCTGTAAGTACAAAAACAATGAGTTAAGTCCCTTGAATGAGGGAAGGAGAGATGGATGAATATTCAACATTTTACCATGCCACTTCCTCACAAAACCACCTGTAAGTACAAAAATTATGAGTTAAGTCCCTTGAATGAGGGAAGGAGAGATGGATGAATATTCAACATTTTACCATGCCACTTCCTCACAAAACCACCTGTAAGTACAAAAATTATGAGTTAAGTCCCTTGAATGAGGGAAGGAGAGATGGATGAATATTCAACATTTTACCATGCCACTTCCTCACAAAACCACCTACAAGTACAAAAGTCATGAGTTAAGTCCCGTGAAAAAAAGAACATATATTCAGTTTTAGATACATGCATTTTTGTTGAGCCTGCAACTTTTGTGGCAGAAAGCTTGACATAGGGATAGTGATTCAGCAGCGCTCACTAACTTCTTTAAGCCTTTAGATATTAGAAGGGGAAAGACCTGGATGCTTCTTACTTTCTAGATAGATGCCTTCTTTTATGAAATTCTGTCTGTCATATATTCACTGTCCTTCACCTCATTTTCATGGTTCAGTGACTACTTGAAAAACTAGATGTGTCAAAGCGACACATATGGCCTATCCAAAAAAGTTGAAAATCTGCAATTTCAATAACACATGTGGACACAAACATGATGGTAGTTTTACATATCAAAAATCAGCTCAAAATATGGAGGCGTATAGAAAAGAAATCTGTATAACTGTGATTTTCAATAATTTATCAAAGTCCAAAGTCTGTAATTTCAGCAAAATTTAGTGGAGCGGAACAAAACTAAAATTTTATCTGTAACTCATCATGGTTAACTCACATACCAAAAATCAGCCCAATATCTGAAGGCGTTTAGAAAAAAAGTCTGTATAGCTGTGATTTTCAACAATTTCTCCAAAGCCCGTTATTTCGGCAAAAATTAGTGCAGCCGAACGAAACTTAAACTTGATCTGTAACTCATCATGGTTAACTCATATACCAAAAATCAGCGCAATATCTGAAGGTGTTTAGAAAAAAACTCCGTATAATGGTTTGTTGCGGAATGATGGAATGACAGAATTTTGGAATTACAGAATTTTGGAATTACAGAATTTCAGAATTACAGAATTTCAGAATTATTTTATTAGCAAGGTCCTCATGCCCATCAGACAGTTTTCACTTAACCATGACCTCTTATCATGGATTAGAGACAAGGTTAAGTTTTGGTGGTAAAGCCCATATCTAAGATACTATAATTGGTGTAAGAAAGGATTGTAAGATGTACATGTCAAACTTGCAGGTGTCATCTGACCTTGACCTCATTTTCATGCTTCAGCAGTTATAGTTAAGCTTTTGTGTTTTGGTCTTGTTTTTTCTCTCTATTGTATGCAATAAGTCTACTATATTTGGTGTATGGAATATTTGTAAGGTGTACATGTCCAACTGGTAGGTGTCCTCTGAACTTGACCTTATTTTCATGGTTTATTGCTCAATGATAAAGTTTTGTGTTTTTTTTTTGCTTTTTTGTGTTTTTCTAATTCTGTAGTCAATAGGTCCACTATATTTTTTGTATGGAATGATAGTAGGTTGCATTTCTGTAAATATTGACAATGCAATTTCCCATAGGAACTCCTTTTACGGCTAAAACTGTACCACTTTTACTATGAAGTTTTGAAACAAATCTTATCCTAGAATTGAAAATTCATATGCACTACAATTTTTTTCAAAGGTCAAAATATAGGGCTGTGCGGCATATTTTCAACGTTTATATGACCTGAACTTTTCAGAGTTTAAACTAACACTAATTTTCTTAACTACCCCTACCTCGAATGAAGGGTTACCACAGATTACAAGGTAAACAATATGCACATGTATATTTACTGGTAACATTCCCAAGTTATGTCTCTATGAGATGGAAAACAGAGAACAACTGGGAACCAGTATGTAAACAAAATTAATTTTCTATGCATATTCAAGATCTCCCCAAAAGAGGGGTGGTTTGAGAAACAGCTGTATTTACAAAGTGCAACCTGTAAGGTGTATATGTCTGTCTGGCAATTATCATCTGACCATGACCTAATTTTCATGGTTCATTGGTCAATCTTAAGTTTTCCTAGTTAAAAGTTTGTTTCTTAGATGCTATATGCAAAAGGTCAACTATATTTAAACCATGTAAAGATTGTTAGATGTACATGTCTCTCTGGTAGGGTTCATCTGACCTTGGCCAAATTTTCTTGGCTCATTGATCAATGTTAAGTTTTAATTCCAGGCTAAGTTTGTTTCTTAGATGTGCAAATTAGGTCAACTATATTTATAGTATCAAATGATTTGGGTCCTACTTAAATGCGCCCGGGAGCGCCTGGGTGAAGAAAAAGCTCCCGGGGAAAAGAAAAAGCGCCCGGGGAAGAAAATATAGCGCCCGGGGAAAATATAAAAAATATTTTATTGGCATGAGACAATTTTGTGTCGATGAAATAAGTTATGAACATTGTTTTTTTTTAAATTTTAGACAAGTATTTTGCAAATTCAGATAATAGACATTTGTAATAAAGCATAAAAACAAGTATGAATGTTTCAATTTTAACAATAATATATAAATAATGTTTCGAGAGACAGACACTACTGGATCACAGTTTATGCAGAAGATTTATAAAATGTAAGACATCAAAAGACATGTTTTTCAAAAACGATATCAAAATGAAAAATGTATAACACAACTTAAATTTCACTGATAAATATTGATTTAAACAAAATTAAAAGAATTACACATAGTAAATCAGCAAATAAAGCAGTACTATACATGTACCATAGTTAAAACAAGGGAACAAAGAGCAGGAGTTTGGTTTAAATCTAAAACTTAGCATTAAAACCCTGATAAGCAAATCCATTGAAACAGTTTAAGTTTTATACTCATGAAGTATATATAAAAAAGATATAATAAATCTGTATCAGTATCTGCATAAAAAAGTGTTCACCATGCATGCAGTTGCGAAAATATAACATCTGGGGCACTGATTATTTTTAAATAACAAAATATACGTTTTAATCGAGGACAATATCGTTCATGATTCTTCTATATAATCTTATTTATATTTATTTACTTACTTATATACCATTTTGAAATCAAAATGTAAAAGTGCAACAACACTTTAGATGTAGCATCGTACATATCCCCATTTATATTAAGGACAAAACAAGCAAGGATTATTTTTTTTCAGGAAAAAACATATTGTTATAAAATATTATTATATTATAATTTTCTTCTCTGAGTGCTAATTTTCCTTCTTCGGGCGCTTTTACTTTTCCCCGGGCGCTTTTTCTTTTCCAGGGCGCTTTTTAGTAGGACCGAATGATTTAAGGTGCATATTTATTTCAATTTTGGTTTATCTGACCTTGACCTTATTGTCTTGGATCATAAAAAGTTTATGTAATAGTTGTAAAATTTATATTTAGGACTATCAACATATAAATATCAATGGTTTGTAAAGAAGACAAGACATTTAAGCGAGTGCAATGATGTTTATTAGTTGTCAATGGCTTCAAACTAGTTTTCAGTGTGTACTCTAAGATCTGTACTTAGTTTCTTTTTGTGATTTTCTTGGGTATTTATGCTCTTTAGATCCATCTGATGAGTTAAGCCCTTTTCAATTGATTTGTATAGCTTGTTCTTATGTGGTAATGTTATACCACTGTCCCAGGTAAGGGGGAAGGTTTGACATCAGTAAACAAGTTCAACTCCCACCATATTTTGTATGTGCTCGTCCAACTTTAGGTGCCTCAACTCAGAGGTTGTTGTTTGTTTCTGATTATTATATTTGATTACTTTTTTACTGTTTTGTACATAAATCAGGCCATTTAAGGGCAACAAAGAG
The DNA here is from genome assembly GCA_019925275.1 of Mytilus edulis. Classification (NCBI taxonomy): domain Eukaryota; kingdom Metazoa; phylum Mollusca; class Bivalvia; order Mytilida; family Mytilidae; genus Mytilus; species Mytilus edulis. Next base: position 97,402,735 of record CM034351.1, on the reverse strand, counting down.
TATCTAAAGGTGTATTGGATTTTGTTTTAGTAAATAAATTGAGATAAACTGTCAAAAAAATTTATATTTTATATTGAGATGACATTCTTATTTTCCATGGTGGTATATATTATGGGAGACATGACAATGAATTATAATTCTAAAAGATTTATAACATCTATGAAGAGTTTTGAAGATGTCTTACATACCTGTTAATATTCTCATGAATCCTGCCAAGCAGACGATATCAATACCAGCAGACGTCAAACTAGCATGCAGTGCTTCATCAAAATCATCTCTGCTCTTATAATCTTTGTGGGATATCACCTGTTGACAAATATTTTGAATGTACATAGGATAAAATTTGAATTTACAGTGCTCTTCATTGCAGAAATCAAAAACATATACAGCATTTTTTAAGTTTTTGATTCTATTCAAATTAGTACAAGACATAATTATGGTGCTCAGAATTAAATTGATGTAATGAATTAATTAATTTATTGATTGGTGTGTAACAACAGTTTCAGCAGTATGGCAGTGAGTTTGTATTGGTAGATGCAGCTGAGTGCCCAGAGGAAACCACAACCTTCAGCAGGAAAACAAACAATCATAGAAAATTAAGATTGGAGTTTAACACACCTGCCAGATTCAAACTCTCAGCCTCAATTTTGACAAGCTAGCGATACAGTAGTTTTACTACCTAGACAATTGGCCACCAATGCCCCTCAGAATTTGAAACTCGCAAGTTAGTCAAAACAACCTCAGCAAGACTATTTGACATGACATAATCTTACCTATATAGTTTGTTACTATTAATACAAATATGCATTAATTTTGTTACAGTTGTGGTAATTCGATATTTTTCTGCCTTGTTAAGACCCAATGCATTTGTTTTGTAACATATGTAGCAATTTTTCGTTTTTTTCTGTGCTAGATAGCCCTTGTAAGTTAAGTTTATTACCTTTGTGGCAATTCCAGCTTTTTCTGCCCTTGTTAGACCTTGTACATTTGGTTTATTAGAGATCACCAAGACTATTTCAGCTGAGCTATTGCTATTCTGTTCTGTTGTATGGTCAATCAAAGCCTGTAGGTTTGTCCCTAAAATGATGAGAAACACATTTAAAAAGACAGCATTTTTTTTTAACAAATAAGTTATCAAAAAACAAAGCATGAATGGATGGCCATTTCGTATCCAGTGGTAAATACTACATGAAAATCAGGATAAGAAGGTATGAAACAGGTTTAGAAAGCTTATGTGTAGACATGCTGTCAATATTATATACTGTGGATTAATTTTTTTTCGTGGGTACCAATTTTCATGGATTGCGGAAACATTACAGTGGAGTCCCCAGTGTCCGTGTGGCCCGTGATATTGCGCATTACCTGATTTTGTAATATCAACACAGTAACACAAATAAAATTCACACAATCTTATCCAATTATTGGTTTTATCAGTTGCATGAAGTGAAGTCATAAGTCTTAGGGGTGCGGATACACCGGACTGCACCGTACATTTTGGTGGATTTGTGATTTCCTGGTTTTTCCAAAGTCTGAATACAACTTTATAGAAACTTGTCTTTCATTCAACATTTGTGGTTCACCTGTCCCCGCAAAACCCATGAAAATTGGTATCCAAGGAATTACAATGAATTCACAGTACTTACATTTTGGAATTGCACAAGGTCATACTTTTCTCAGACTTTTTATGATGTATTTAATGTAAATTTGATGATTGTATACTCATTGATACTTTAGTCTAGAAGAACAACCTTTACTTTTTAGTTTGTTTATATTGGGACTTTCAATTGTATTTGTACATATGAATATCAGAAAATATATTTTGAAACAAACATCATTTTTTTTATTTTACGATTTTGTATCCCTTAAAATGGAGAACTGTAAATTCAGAAATTATTGCAATGTCTTATTATTGCAAAAATGCAAGTGTCATAATTGCAATAATTTACAACTCACATTTTGAATTTTTTCATATGAATTAAACATGATTTGTTTCTCAATATTGCAAATATTAATATGGCATTTTAGTCTAAAATGAAAAAAATCACTATGAAAAATGCATGCAATAATTTTCTGAATGTACAGCAGTATTGCTTATAGCAAGTTCTTTAGTGTAGAAATCATATATCAAAAGATACTTCATCACATGTTAAAATCAAAAGTCATAACATCAAATTAAAATAATTACCAGAGCCAGAAATCAAAACTGCAACCCTTTTCCTCTGTAGCAGAACAGGTGTCCTCGGCCAGCATCTATCCAGACCTTCTATTAGGTTGTGTACAGTCACTGACTTATCTACAATATATCAAATCACATAAAAAAACAAATTCTATTAAAACTTTAACTTGGTAATTTATTTTTTGGAAATTTCTACTAATTAATGCATTTCTAATAGGAGATAAACAGATGAATCTGCTTAATTTCGGCTTCACAATAAAACATGTCACATTGCAGTGGCTTCCAATGTTGGTGGCAATGTATTTAAGGGACATTTTTACTTTTTCTTTCTTGACCATGACAGCCTTCACCATTATCCAGGTTTTGGCTTGAATGTTGATTAATAGCTGTCCTCTTCTGTCAAGCGACTTATAAAATGGGGATTGTCTGAAAGATTCTCATCCTAATAGCTTTCTAGAATAACCTAGAATAACACCCATTATGACAGGAATATTTATAGCTTAATGTTAGCCTGTCCTCTGGTGGCAAGGAAACTTACTACAATAGACAACTGTCTCAGTCATAAATTAGGTTTTAGAATGAATATAAATAATCTTACCTTCTTTCTTGCAAATTTCCCCAATTATACTGGCCTGGACTCCACTGTTTGTAAGACTGTTTAAAACACTTTTCGATTCCTCTGACCTAACCACTAACACACCACCAATACCACAGTTGAAGGTACGACTCATTTCTCTGGCATTTATGTTACCCTAAATATATAAAAACATCATCATACTAATGGCTGCATAATATGAATGTTAAATCTAAATACTTTATCATACTGTTTATTTTGACAGTTATGAAAGGTCTTCAACAGTTATCTTCAGAACAAACAACTTGTACAAAAATCTCAATGATAGCCACCAGCAGTATTCTTGATATTGAGTTATAACTGCTACAAACTTTCTTGCACATTAGTACACAAATCTTAAATAACCCTTTAATATAATTTCCATATATATATATATATAATCTTTGGATCTCAATCTCTCTTAGTTTGAGTTTTTATGTTGTTTATATAATTTTTGGTTTTCCAAACTTTGGTCTTAAGCGTATTTGATCTGATTTAATGTAGAAAAATATGTTGTGCACAGAAAAATCATATCATTTAAAAAAAATATTTCAGGAATGACTCATATTTTTTTCTGTATATGAAGAAATAACATAAAGTGGTGCACCCTGAATAACCTGCACAGTGGGTTATTTTTAGGTGTGCACCATACTTTTTATGATTTTTCGAATAGACAGAAAAATATTAGAGTCATTCCTTATAATTTATTTCTAAGAACTTTCCATTTCAAGCTGGAGTTAATTATGACATTACGCTCACATGACAAATTCATGTCTATTAGATGATAGACAAAACAAGTCAAGCCATCAGAAGACATGTTACATCCAAAATTAAATTATTAAATGATAACATTGCTATACAAATACAATTGAATACTGAACCATTTGTAGTCTCTACCTTATCAGCCAGCCAACCAAACACAGCAGGTATTTTCCATTTGTTAGCATCAATAGATGCTGCTAAGTCGGATGGTAAAACTCTAGCCACATTCTCTATAAGTCCACCTCCTGTGATGTGAGCAAAGGCCTTGACCTTCATTTCCTTCATCAGGGGCAACAACTCTTTCACATAGATTTTAGTAGGAGTAAGTAATACATCTCCTTTAATAAAAAATATTATCTTTTTAAACTAAAAACAAGAATGTGTCCTCAGTACACGAATGCCCCACTCGCACTATCATTTTCTATGTTCAGTGGACCGTGAAATTGGGGTAAAATCTCTAATTTGGCATTAAAATTAGAAAGATCATATCATAGGGAACATGTGTACCAAGTTTGAAGTCGATTGGACTTCAACTTCATCAAAAACTACCTCGACCAAAAACTTTAACCTGAAGCGGGACAGACGGACGAACGGACTAACGAACGGACGGACGGACGAACGGACACACAGACCAGAAAACATAATGCCCCTCTACTATCGTAGGTGGGGCATAATAATCTTTAATATAGTCATAATTCATGATAAAATCATTTCAAGGAAAATATTCAATTAAGAAAATACAATTCGTTCACAATGTAAAATTTCTTCTTCTGTAATTTCCTTTATTGATCAGTACTATCGATTTTATTTGACTCTGTTATTAGCCATTTTGGATATAAGCATACTCCCCTTTATTGCATAATTTTGTCTTACAAATAGGCTATGCAAATAACCGGAATGGACTGTATTACTTGATTATAAAATAATAATTAAATAAGGCCACAATTAAAAATATTTCAGTTTGCCCAATCCCGACCCATGATGACTGGGTGTGGGTAGGTAGGTAGGCAAATTCTTTTTTTTTTTTTTTTTATCTGAATTTGCATGAAAATATTAAAAGATCTTAAAACAGTATATCTTTTTTTTCTCTGTCAAACCTTTGTAGAGACAACCCAAAAGTCATGAATTTAAAACCTCTATAAGTAAATTAGTCTACTATATGATTTGTATCCTGAGATGTTTATAACCCTGACAATTGCTAACTGTGTGAAAGGGCTGTTGGATTTGTGAAGTGATTTTCAACAGTTCCATCAACACGATGTTTGTGTTAAAAAAATATCAGCTGATTATGTAATGATTAAATTTGTTTGCAGTTTTTAAATCCTATTTCTATTAAAATAGATTAAATGTCCTAAAATATTTATATGAATTATTATCTACCATCCTTAGTTTGTGTCTTTTTTATGTTTTGAAAACAAATTTATATTTTACATTATCACACAGGTAAACTAATTTGGCTATTAATAGATCAAAGCATGTTCTGTAGAATCTCCAAACTAAAAACGTATTTGTTATAATTTTATTTCTTTAAATAATCAAGTTTAAATTTTTGAAAATAATCATTATTGATCAAATATAATTGCATAAAGTTAACGTTTTCTGAAGACTTTATTTTTAGGTCATGGTTCTAGAGGCTTCCTCACAAATTGTATAAAAATCCAATATGGCGTCCATAACATGTTTTTACTTTTGCACATGTGAAAAAATATTTCTGACAAAAGTCAGATTTCTCTTGTCAAAAGGGATTTATATTTATATTGCAATAAATTATTCAGAAGGAGTTACATTCAGTTAAGATTATATTTCTGATTCTGTGAGCAATTATAGTTTTATCAAATTCTCCCAAACAGCAACGTACTGACTGTCTAATGAGACTTGTAAATTTGAACTATTTGAATAAAAGGGCATCTAATTTACATGATAAAGGAAGATTATAATTAAAGACAACAATTTATCAAGAAATAATTCATTTTTACTAGTAAAAACAAAATCTTCTTGCAAGATTGTAAATTCGCAACTTCCGGATCCATTTCCTGTCAGAATAACATTGAAAATATTCGATTGCACATGGTTTTGAACAAATCTACCTGAATATTCTTATCAGATATTCGATAACACGATGAAATTAACATTGAGCATATAGGTAAGGGTTTGGTAGTACAAACAATTACAGCGTAAAAAAACTGCCACTTCACATGTTTTACTTCTTTACGTTCGTTAAATCAGAAGATAAAAACAGAGAACATCGAATATCGATTAACTGCGTCACTATACGCTTTCTTTTAATCTTATTCACAGTTACTTTCAAACGCAAAGACGACAAACAGTAAGTTTTGTACGATGACTGAGCGGACCCAAAATAAATCCAAAAAAAAAAAATTCTTCCTAAAAACGTCAAAAAAAGAATTTGAGTCGGCGGGTTTATTTTGGGTCGGTCGCGTTTGGGCAAACATACAATCTTTTTATTTTGGCCTAAAATCTAGATTTTCTTATCACTACGTATATACTTAAATATAAAACTTATTGTCAAATGTAAACGTAAAAGCATGATTTTTTTTATGACAAAACCTTATAAAGACAACATACCTAATGTAGTTCCTCTTTGAAAAGGACAAGGCATGTCATAGGTCATCTCCAGTTTATTTATAACCTTCCTCACAAGACTGAACCCATTACTATGGAGACCACTAGACGGTAATCCAATTAAAATATCTCTAGTCTCAATCTGATCAAGACGTGGTATAATGCAAGACCTTTCAACTGCTCCGACAGCAAATCCTGCAAGATCATATTCACTTCCTGTGTACATTCCAGGCATTTCAGCAGTCTCTCCACCTCAAAAAATATTTAGTATAGCATCAGAATGATTGTGGCAATATAAAGGGAATATTAAATTGCTTTTTTAATATCACATCTGTATCCCAAAAGCACTGCTCGAGTGATAATATTGGAAAAGGGTTGATTCAGTGTGCGATATTGAATAAGCCATATATATCGTATCATATACATGTTCCAGACCATACGAGTATTTGGACCGTACGCGTACGGTCCGACCATACGCGTACGGTCGGACCGTATGAGTATACGCGTACGGTCCAGCTGATGTTTTGGGATCATATTGGTTAACTTTAAACAAATATTTATCAAAATCATTATTTTTAGTTATACAAATTGATTTTATTACATGTATATGGATGAAATGATTAAGCGAACAATTGAAATTAAATATGTGTTTATTTTTATATCCGTGATTCCTATTTTGGTACTCAAGGTGACACTGACTTCCACAAAGAACGTCATATTTTTTTTTACAGTAACATAATTTGTTCATGCACGTTGCTTTGCAAAGTTCCTTAATATTCTAAAACGATTGTCCTCCCACTCTAAGTTTACTTCCGATAATTTCAATTTTAATTAGCATACTTGGCTTCAATATATGAATTACTGACATGCTAAATACAGGAGATTAACAGATTAAATAAACGTGATTTTTAAAAATAGTTATAACATTATTTTGTTTTATTTCAATTACTATTGAACTTTTTACATTAATTAGAGATGTAAGCTATGTTGATCTGTTATATACATTTGTATCTGATAAACGTGACCAACTTCTTAATATTAGTCAGACCGTACACGTACGGTCCGACCGTATGCGTATTTTGAAAATATACGCATACGGTCCAGACCGTACGCGTACGGTCCAAATACTCATACGGTCTGGAACATACACATTATTATAAAGTGATATGTGTATAATCAGCCTTATATAAATAAATCAGCACTAGAACACACCCGCGAAATCGCGGTAATTTAGAGCTTGGTAGTATGTATACTGTTGTAGGGAGAAATTGAAAAAGATTTTGAGTCTGGAGAATTTCAGTGTCTAGATAAAGAATTTCAGAAAAGATATCAAAACTCATAGGTACTTGGAAAACAGTTTCAGCCCTCTCCCTTATTTCCGAGGTCCGTTATTTTTTTTCTGTTAAATTCCATTATTTTCGCGTTTCTGTATACTATGAACATATGTATCCTATAAATAAAGTGTATTTGCTATTAAGTATTAATTTCAAGTTTCTTCTCATAGGTGATCACTGCTATATTATAGAGTCTCTATATCAACCCGATAATTATTGTGCTGTCCCGGAGTACTCTTATGAAATGTATGTGCAAGTTTAAAACCGTTAGTGCTGTTTGACTTAAAAGCAAAATCACGGGCATTTTAAGCTTGGTTGAAAGCTTTTTTGTAAAAGATTTAATGTGTGGAGAATTTAAGAAATGATATCAAAAGTCATATAGGTACATGGATACAGGACAATATTTTTAAGCCCTCTCGCTTTTTTCAAAGTCCGTTATCTTTTTGTTTTCTGTTATTTTCGCATTTCTGTATACTATGAACAGAGACATACAATATATTCTATGTCTCTGCTATGAACATACGTATCCATATGTATTTAATTTTCTATTAACCATTAATTCTAAGTTTCTTCTCCATGGCGATCACTGCTATATTATATTATATTAATCATAGTATACAGTACATGCAGATGAACGCAAAAATAATTGTCCTGTCCCCGTCAGAGTACTTGTGAAAATTATGTGCAAGTTAAAACCGAGGTATAATAGTAGTGGTTCTTACGATCTAAAAACCACAATATGGACAACAAATTGATTGGCTTATTTATTTTTCCTTTTTGTTCTCTATCGTACGATTGGTTCTCAATGTTTAAACCGGTAGTCATGTTTGACATAAAAGTCTGTCTAATGGCGGAATGAATATCCAGACGCCTTTATTTCTCCCAAAATAACTGAATAGTCATAAGAATGGATGCAAATGCGACTATGCATGGTACCTATAGGACACAAGAGGCATGATGATCAATTTATTGTGGGAGGAAGAGCGGTGACACACAAAATGTGGTCTTCTCGTTTAATAGTATAGCAATACTGATGGTGTTGCCCTGTTTATATAAATCATGAGCTAATACTGCTATCGGGACTGGTCCAATAAGGGAAAAGCTGTAAGAATACTTCATACCTGCAAGGGTACATCCAGCTTCTTTACATCCTTTAGTGATGCCTGTAATGACATCTGTTGCCATGGAAACACTAAGTTGACCAGTGGAGAAGTAATCAAGAAAGAACAATGGTTCAGCACCATGGGCCAGGATGTCATTTACACACATAGCAACAAGGTCAATCCCTATAGTGTTATGGCGACCAACTTCCTGTGCTATCTGTAATCAAAGAAATAAATCAGAATTCATCTATTTTCGGAAGTTCTGTAAAAGCAGAAATATTGCGTTTTTGTGATTTATTAATGCGATTTTTGTGATCTATTTATTTTGATTCTATTAATAGTAGCCGCCATGTAAGCAAATAGTTAGACACAATTGACAATACTTTTTACACAAAATTGGCTATGGATGGCTGTTGAGAAATTAGATTTAAATTGACTGGGAAGTGTCTGAGAAGATATGACAGTTGTTATCTATTTGTTTGATGTATTTGGTGTGTTTGAGCTTTTGATTTTGCCATCTGATTAGGGACTTTCCTTCTTGAATGTTCTTCTGAGTTCACAAATGTTATGATTTTATTTTTATCTAAGTCAGATGTCTCATGACATCCATATCAACTTTTATTCATTCACTACAAAAACTCTTCAATTCAGTATGGTTGGCAGCAAATGACACTAACTTCCATGCTCTAATGTGTTATTCCACCATGAGACCACTATAGCAGTTACTATGGATTCAGTTATTTTTCCTGGGTACACATTTGCAGGGATTGAGGAAAATTTGTATTTTTGTAGATATATTTTGATTTAGTAATTTTGGCAAAGTCTGCATACAAGCATTTTATATAATTTTTGTTATCTTTTTATATTAAAATATGTGGTTTAAGTAAAGCTGAAGTTTAACAAATAAAATTAATAATGATGACATACTTTCAATTTTGTGCCAACCCCATCAGTTCCAGACACCAAAATTGGGTCCACAAATCCTGCTGCCTTCAGATCAAACAAAGCACCAAATCCTCCTATGAGTGCATCACACCCTGGCCGTGTGGTGGACTTAGCTAGAGGTTTAATGGCCTGAACTAAACTGTTCCCAGTTTCTATGCTTACTCCTGCATCACTGTATGTCATCTGAACTTGTAAACGATTTCTGAAAATTAATTTTGCGATATAGATTACATTTGTATTCAATTGTTATAAGCTTATCAATTCAAACATATTCTAAATAATAAATCAAAAATACCTTTACATCGGTCGACACAATTAACAAAATATTTCAGATTTGTTTTTTATTCACATTCAATATATAATACCAAATGATATGACCCTTACATAGTAAATAGAAGCAATGATAAAGCTTAAAGGCATACTGTTGCAACTGAAGTTATATATTTATTTATATACCTAATGGGTCAACTATGGCCCTCTTGCATATTTATTGACGAGGCACATAAATTAATTGTAAACATTGATAAATCTTATATATTTATAATTGTTGTTTTTTTTAACTTAAATCAAAGTAAGCTTGAGTTTTATTTTATCCTAAAGTGCCTTTCATAAATCCAATTGGCAATTTCCTAAAAGCAAAACCAACAGCTACATGTCAGCTGTGGATTTAATGAGAAAAAGTAACCAATCTAACAATGACAAATTTTGATAATTTCTGTTTGCTAAACTGGTCAGTTGGTAGGATATTTTTGCATTGGTCAGGTTAATGCATTAAAACTGATCATCGCTTTAAGTGTATGTAAAACAATTCTAAAGTTAATTGGCTTAAACTACATATAAATACCTAGTAAGTACCCTAAATCCAATATCACTTCTGAAATAACTGTTCTGAAACTGTATAAACTTGGCCCCTTCTGTGGCCCTCTCACAAGCTGTCTTCAGGGATCTATCAACAGCAATTACTGCTAACACTCGTCCACCACTTGTTACTGTAGAGCCATCTTTTAAACTGGTACCAGCATGGAATATCTGTAAACCAGTTTTCTCAGCCACATCTATACCTAATAGTTGAAAGGATTATATGTTCATAAGTACATGTCTCAAACAGATCTATAATATTTTTTTGACTCAATTTCCTTTTATTCATAAGAAGGTAAGTCTATTTTAGAGAAACAGATCAAAACAAAATAATTTCACTTTTATTTCCTCCTATTCACAAGTATAGTTATCATGGCAGGAAATATTTTAAAATGCTTAACTAATAACATGCAAAATAAAAAGATTTAGAACATGTATATATTCAAAATTCCAAAACAAGGTGAACTCTGATTGTTATAGATGTGTCCTACACGGTGCATTTATGTCCATGGCTGATGTTATAATTCCCAGAACAAAAACTGGAACAGATTGTTGTCCGATCATTGTAAGCATGGACACATGGTTGGTATTTTAAGTTGATTAGCACTAATTTAACCTACCTGTAATAGCTAAACCTTTAGGATAAGATCCAGGATAGCCACCACTAACAAGAACAACTCCAGCCACATGTTTATCTTGTGAGAATACAGGTTGGTTTTGTTTTAATGTCCCATCAACACAAGACTTGCACACATCATACAAATCAGATTCCAACAAAGGAAGTATGGTCTGAAATTCAATACAGAAACAGTAAATAGAAAAAACAGTAGAAGTGTTGACGTAATAAAATTAAACCCCCTTCCTAATTTTCTATTGGATTTATATATTTTAGCGAGAACCAACTTTTGTGGATTGACAAAAATTGTCTTTTCCTGAATATTAATTTTTTTCATTTAACAAAGTCTGCATAAATGTTTCTACATATTTGATAGGAGTAACACCATGAGTGTCATATGTGAAGCAGGATCGACTTACCCTTCCAGATCACTTGAGATCACCCCCAGTTTTTAAGGGGTTTATGTTACTCAATCTTTAGTTTTTTATGTTGTGTTTTGTTTACTGTTGTTTGTCTTTTATTCTTTTTTAGCCATAGCACTGTCAGTTTATTTTTTGACTTATGAGTTTGTATGTCTCTCTGGTATCTTCCCCCTCTCTTCTGGGAAGACTATAGAAATTTATACCTTGGTGAACAATAACATTTATGGTTAATCTAATTTAAAACCAAAATTGTACCTGTGTTTCAGGATCTCCAAATCTACAATTAAATTCTAAAACTTTTGGTCCATCTTCTGTTAACATCAATCCTGCATACAATGCCCCTATACAAAATATATAAAGTTTGTTTTATGTTAACCATGCATTTCTTTATCTTTATTTATATCGAAATCAGTGACACAATTTTAATATGCAACAAAAATTCATGTTTTTTGGGATTGGACAGGTTGCTATTTTTACAGAATGGTCAAAACATAATCATTATTTAAGTGATATTTTAGAATTTAAAAGATAATACAATGAAGATGTGAAAACTTTAACAATTTCTTTTGAATTTCATGGTATGAAAATGTTTGGGTTTTTTTTTCATTTGGGAGTAGAAATCTTTTTAACAGCTCTTTGGGGTTGGAACCAAAAGTGATTTTTTTCTACTATAAATCATCAGAACCCCATTTCACACCATGGACAGAAGTGTTAATGACATGTACTTATTACAGTCTACCTTTTCTTAAATAAATGTTATATTTTTACCTTAGTGCAGTCTGTTTCCTGTCTAAAATGATACCATAACTCTAATGTAAGATCAGTAATAGCTATTCTATGGAGTTGTGGAATTGAACTGGATTTTGTTACATGTATATCTGAACTATCTTTCTAACATCTCTCTGAACACTAATTTACCTTTATATGTCCTGCCCTCTGACTTTAATCCAAACACTGTTTTTAGTATTATCTCTCTTTCTATAACTTGTAATTCTTGTGTTGAGATCTGAAATAATAAAGTATTAACCATACACACTTTGAAGAAATTAACTGAATGAATTAGAATCACATTTGAATACAAATTATTTTCCTTGCTGGGAAAATATACTTGTATAATACTTGTTCATTGCAGAGAAAAGCAACAGTGAGGAGTAAATAAAAACATTTTTTTTTTAACTGACAATTATTTTAAGGTTTACAATCAAGTCTAATCATAAGAATGTTGAAAGGCAAAAGAAAAAAGCCATTTTTAGGTGGCCAGCCATCATTCTTAATGACCAATCACTGATTGAAGTGACCAAACTAACATGAAAGGGAGATGTTAAAACAGATCAACCAAGAATTACTGCATCTGACCAGAATCTACAGGGCAGTGAGAAATCTACACATGTGTTCACAAAACAGTAGGTAATGTTAGGTCATTAATTGGATATATATGGATTTGAATTTGTATTTTATTTATTATTATAAACCTATCACAAAGTTTTGATGTACAATTTAGAAAAATACTTAAGATTCTAAAATGCCTTGTGAACCAAAAATCTGATAACATAATTGCCAATAACAATGTTTAGAGGTCCACTTTTTTAATGACAGTAATGATTTCAAAGAATAATTTAAATTCTTAAATGCCAAATCAACAGAAAATTGTATTGCCTAGTTGCTGTATATTGCTATGTAACAGAATATTAGGAATAAATTTTCTTATCATTAGTATTCCACACAATGAATTGTATAATCATCTGACCATACAGATACCGGAGGTACTTTTCTACAGATGCCATGACTATCTTGCTTGTGTTTTAATAAATCTAGGTGGTACCAAGAAGTAAAAGATTTGTTCATACCCTCTTTAAAGTTCTCCAATTCACATCTGTTAGAGTGATAAATTTTCATGCAGAATATTGCATATTTATAGATAATATTATCATTCTATTTTGTATAACACCCGTGCAAAGGTTGAACATCCATAAAGAATGACAACTGATTAAAGGTGTATAAGCAAGAATGTACAGAGTCAATTAAAATTGTCTGTAAAGTAAAGTCAATATAAATGGTTGTTTCAATAATAAATTAAGAAGGGTAAGGAATCTGGTGCAGTCTCTTTAAGTTTTACATTTCACATCTGTTAGAGTGATAAATTAAATGCAGAATATTGCATATTTTCAGATAACATTATCATTCTATTTTGTATAACACCCGTGCAAAGGTTGAACATCCACAAAGAATGACAACTGATTAAAGGTGTAAAGGGGGGGGGGGGGGGGGGGGGGAATGGAGGAAATATACAAAAATATTGCCAATGAACAATGAGATTGTATTATAGATTATAAGTTTTAAAATTAAATTAATGCCATGTAAACTTGAAGTGCTATACATTAAACCCCAAACCAACTGCAAATAAATTCTGATAAGTCTCAAATCTGTTAGAATGATAAATTTAATGCAGAATATTGCATATTTTCATTTCAAATTAACATTTGATTTTGTATAACACCCGTGCAAAGGTTGAACATCCACAAAGAATGTCAACTGATTAAAGGTGTAGGGGGGAAGATATGGAGAAAATAACAGCAATAATTCCCAATCATTATTATTGTTGTTTTAAGATTATGAATTTTTAAAATGTAATTAATGCCATAAAAACTTGAAGTGCTATATTAAACCACAAACCAACTGCAAATTAATTCTAATAAGTCTCAAATATGTCAGAATGATAAGTTTCATGCAGAATATTGCATATTTTCAAATAATTTTATCATTCTATTTTGTATAACACCCGTGCAAAGGTTGAACATCCACAAAGAATGACAACTGATTAAAGGTGTAAGGGGGGGGGGGACAAGAAAAGATATGGAGAAAATGTACAGAGAAAATGCCCAGCTTATTATTTGATTGTATTTTAGATTATATAGTTTTAAAATAAAATTAATGCCATAAAAAGTTGGAAAGCTATACCACACACCCCTTGCAAAGTCCATGGTTTGGTATGGGTAAATCTAAATATAACTGTACAATTTAGAGGTGCACAGCGGCATTATATTGTGAAGATTCTGAGTTAGACGAGGGGTTGAATAGGGGAAGGGGATATAGTTGTGTACTGCAGTGGGCACCTATTTTTCTGAAGAAAACCTTGAAATAATTTTGACAGAGAAAAAAATCCAGGAAGTATAGCAAGCAAGGCTCACAAAATCATATCTCGCCCCTTGCAGTCCATGCTTTAGAAATTGAAAATTGATTTGCTTGAAGACTACCAAGAAAGTGATTCTAAGAATAAAATCAATAAATCATAATTGTCTCAAATCTGTTAGAGTGATAAATTTCATGCAGAATATTGCATATTTTAAGATAATATTATCACTCTATTTTGTATAACACCCGTGCAAAGGTTGAACATCTATTAAAAAAATGACAACTGATTAAAGGTGTAAAGGGGAAAAGATATGGAGGAAATGTAAAGAGAAAATTTCCAACTTATAATGTGATTGTATTTCAGATTATAAAAGTTTTAAAAATAAAAATTTGTAGTGCTATATATATAATTCCAAACACTCTTGCGAAGTCCATATTATGGTATGAGAAAATCTAAATATAATTGAGATGAAAAAAATCAAAATTTAGAGGTGCACAACTGCATTACATTGTAAAGATTTTTGATTAAAGTTATGATGAGGGTTTTAGGAGGGATATATTGTGCACATGATTCTGACAGAAAACACATAACTGGAAATACTGCAAGCAAAGATCACAAAATTATATCCCTTCCCCTGCCAGTTCATCCTTTGGTAAGTTAAACAACACCACCTTCAAACCCTACTCCCAAAAAAATAGCAGATGTATAATTGCATTTTATTGATTCTGAAATGAGGTTTATGGGGAGGAAGATGTATATTTATATACTGTATTGTGCAAATGAATTGCAGAAGACTGTTTAAAGGAAGTGATTCTAATCTGTTAGAGTGATAAAGTTCATGCAAAATATTGCATATTTTCAGATAATATTTTCACTCTATTTTGTATAACACCCGTGCAAAGATTGAACATCTATAAAGAATGACAACTGATTAAAGGTGTAAGGGGAAAAGATATGGAGAAAATGTAAAGAGTTATATTAAATTGGCTGTAAAGTATGGTTATTATATATGTTGCCAAATAATCAAACTAAGTTTCTGTTACAATCAAATTCATTTTAAATGAAGGCCAGTAACTCCCGTCATGCAAGAACTGACAAATCAAAACGAAAGTATAAAATGGCCAACTTCACATGTCAGATAAACAATACTACCAATTCTGAAATCTTAAAAGTCAAATGGAGTCATTATTCAAAGATGTCATTGTGTTACAGAGATAAAACAAATGGTAAAAGTCCAATTATTTCCATAAAATTCATCAAATACAAATAACTGTAAAGTATGGTCCACCATACATATTGACATAAAATCCCTACAAGATAATATAAGGTTCAATCAGTACTTTTCTACAAGATACAAAGGCTATCTCTTAAATAACCTTTAACAAATGCAGGGGGTACTAAACAGTTTGGGAAGAGAATCTGGTTTAGCCTCTTTAAAAGTTCTCCATTTCACGTCTGTAAGAATGATAATTTTCATGCAGAATACTAAATGTTGCATATTTTCAGATAATATTATCATTCTATTTTGTATAACACCTGAGCATAGATTGAACATCCATAAAAATAAGAATGACAACTGTATAAAGGTGTATGGGGGTGTGTGAAGATATGGGGAAAAGTACGGAGTAATTGTATGATGTACAATAGGAATGTATTTTATGCAAGTTATTAGTTCAAAATAAAATTAAAACCATTATAAAAATATATCCCTTAGATACAATTACAGAGGCGTAGCAGCCGGTACGGCAGGTACGGCAGCCGCCGTACCAATAATTTTTGTTGGTATGGCATGCCGTACCAATAATTTGCATAAAAAGTTTTTTAAAACCCAAGGTTTTTGCACGGAAATAAAGAAAACAAGGTATTAAAGGAAATAAAAAAGATAAAAAATCCATTTATGAGTCATAAGTAATTTACCATATACATTCATTAATACCGGTACAATAGAAATAAGAAGATGGACTAGACTAGACCCCGAACCCACATTTTTTTAGTTTCAGTTTGAGCGTCAATGAGACAACTCTCAATCCAAGTCACAATGTGTTAAAAAGAAAACAATTATAGGTAAAATTACGGTCTTCAATACGGAGCCTTAGCTCTGCCACATCGAACAGCAAGCAATACAGAACCCCATTATAATTGACTAAAGTAAAACAATTCAAAAAGACAAACGACAAAAGAGAAAATGTCAGCTTCCAAGTTGTGAACTTTCCATTTCTTTGTAGCAATATTACAGCATCGCCTGCATACAGAGTATATATCTCCCAATCGATACGATATTCCCGGGGTTGTATTTCCTATAATGATTTCCTTGATAGAGGGTTGCTGCTTAAAAGGAAGCACTAAAACCAAGAGTTCCAAATGGTAAAGTTAAAATCATCCCATCGTAAATTTTACGGATGCTATCACGAGTTAGTTGAACGTAACGGACTTTCCGTTTCACATATGAAATTGGATATGTTACTTATTTCTTAACTACAATTCAGTTCCCTTTTCACGATTGTGACCTACCGAATTAGGCTATTTACCGGGTTGGTAAAACATGATCAACACAACGGGTGCCATATTGAGACTGAGCATGATCTGCTTACCCTTCCGGAGCACCTAAGTTTACATCGAGTTTTTTTGAGGAGTTGTGTTGTTTCGTCTTTAGTTTTATATGTGTCTTGTGTACTATTAGTTGTCTTTTTTCGGCCATGCCAGCGTTGTCAATTAATTTTCGATCTACGAGTTTGAATGTCCCTCTGGTAACTTTCGCCCCTCTTTTCTACAATTATCCTGGCGTAAACATTTCATAACAACACTTGCATGACTTTTTTGTATGAATACTATGCCTCGGTGGCATGGAAGAACTAAAGTTATTAAGTACTCAGCTTCCCAACTTCGCTGTTTAAAGAGTTTCTGCAGAGAAAGTTATCGAGCAAAACATACGAAAAACAAAAAGCGAGTTAATTTTCTCTTGTAATTTAACTCTTTCCTTATAATATAACTCTTTTTTATTGAAAATATACGGATTTTACGTCATTAAACAAAAGGTGTGAAACTGGAGGCAGATTTTTTTTGGAAAATGACGCGTCAGCGGCATTGTTCCAATACCATTGACCAGAACAACAGGAAGTCGATTATTGCCTCCGCCTTCCGCACTCGGTTTCATATTTACTATTTTACAAACTAACTGGTATCTGCTTGTATTCCGCTTCACTCAAACAAAGTGTTGTAGTCGGAAGGGAACCAGTTTACATACTTTATTGTATTTACAACAAAAATGTTGACCTGTCCATAGGAAGGTTTGTATAGTCCGCGCTTTTATTCTCCAAAATTGGACCTTCCAGTGGGGATGCGGACTATATAGTACAATTAGCAAGAAATAAGAGAACAAGTTCAATATTCACGGCGAGGTGGTTTGTTTACGTTCCGCCATCTTTGTTATTGATATTGTAGAGGGCACTCTCATGATTTTCAAACTTATAATTTTAACTCATCCATATTAATAAGTTATTTCTATTTAATATCAAATTAAAAGTGATAAATATAAAAACTAAACCCATTACAAATTTCTCCTTTCGGTTCAATGCATTTAGAATTTGTAAACTACAAAACGTAATCGGTTGTTCATTCCGTTTTGGTGTTTCATACCGACTTAAATGGTTTGTATAAACTTAAGACCCTTTAAACATTAATGTGATAGGAATATTAAAGACTGTTTTACAAAAGGATAGAACTGTTTTATTTTCAAAGTCGTATTATAGTGATATCTGTCATGTACGGATTTCGACTCTCACCGGTTAATTTCTTCTTTTACACGTGCTTTTTAAACTTCATTTCAAAACATCGCAAAGTTCAAAATTGTTTTTTAGGTGAATTAAACTTATTTTAACAATCATGAAGCGGTATAGAATCAATTTAAAGCAGTTTCTACTTCTGTTTGATGATCGAAAACAGGGTGTCTCAAGAAAATACCGCAAACGATCGCAGAGGATTTGAAATGTACAACTCAAATCGGCACCTGGTTAAATCGGCATCTAGTCAAATCGGCACCTATTTGAACTCAATTCGGCATCCAATAATATTTGTTATAATATTTTCGATTCAATTAATTAATAACTTTTACCAAGTACATAGTTAATATGTTGTTGTGTATAAAGGTAAACAACGAAGCCCTTCAACGTACTCAAGCTGTTGTTTTAACAATGAGACAATTAGAAAAATAAAATGGAAAACTACGAGTACCTTTCAATAAATCAAACTTTCATACCAAATAATAGCAAATTTAAGGTGTTCTTTTTCAGGAAAGTTTAAACTGCATTAAGCCAACACTCCTGTAAAATGCTCAACTGGTTAAAAAAATGCATAACAAAATATCCAATACCGTTAATTCCTAAATATACCTAATATATATATATAATTAAAAATACATGTTCCAGACCATATGAGTATTTGGACCGTACGCGTACGGTCCGGACTGTATACGTATAATCGACGGTCCCACCATACGCGTACGGTCGGACAGTATGAGTAGACGCGTATGGTCCAGTACGAGCTAACCATTTATCACAATCTTTATTTTTAGTTTTATAAATTGTGTTCATTACAATTACTTTTAGATGGATAAATTGAACAATTGAAATTAAATATTTGTTTAATTGTATATCTGAATCGTATTTTGGTACTCTCGCCCAAGGTGACACTTACTACCACAATTAATGATATATTTTTTACATTTACATGTTTGCAGTTCATTCATGTTCCTTTGCATTTGCATTATTTTGTAAAGTTTCTAATATTCTAAAATTGTCGTCCCACATCATGTTAATTTCCGATATCGTAAATTTCTATGATCATAATTCAATTAATGTATTACTGATCGACATGCTAAATACAAGATATTAACAGATTTAATAAGCGTGAATTTTTGTATTCTAAAGTTAAAAAATAAAGTTTTTATTCCAATTACAATTGGAACTTTTCCATATTAATTTGAGAGTTAAGTTATGTTGATCTGTACATGAACTTTACATGCATTTGTAACTTATAAACTTGAGCAACTTCTTAACGATATTAATCAGACCGTACGCGTACGGTTCGACCGTATGAGTATTTTGAAAAAGTACGCATACGGTCCAGACCGTACATGTACTGTCCAAATACTCATACGGTCCGGAACATACACATTTAGTTTTAGAAAAATAAATATTATATACAAAATGTACATGAACCCCCAAAAATGTGAAAGTTAATATTTTTGGACAATCCCTTCCTTAGGTATTTAACTCTTTTTGCTTAAATACTGAAAACAAATCTGGCAACCCCTTTCTTATTTTTACTCTTTTTGCTTAAAATACTGTTAAAAATATATTTAACATGGATGACGAATTGAATATATCAGTAGTCGATTTAACCAGGTGCGGATTTGACTATACCGGGTGCCGATTTGAACAGGTGCCAATTTAACCAGGTGCCGGTATGACTAGAATTCTGTGAAATTACCCGAGTTTCATAAGACCTTTGATAACAGTAACAAAAAGATTATTTAAAATTACCTAAAATTTTCTGGGAGAAGGGGGTTTCGGACTATGTACCAGTGAGAAATATACAAGCCTTTCTACGGTATTTATTTGTACAATTCAGGTAGTCTTGACCTATTCATTTGTCTTTAAAAAATCAGCCAGTTGTCATCTTCACTTCACACACACATATATACGAATATCAATTATATGCTTACGAGACATGTTGTATTGTTAAACTAATTACGGTATGTGAAAATCAAGACTTGCATAAAAAATATCCCAATATTAGAGACAGTGGAGTCATTTTTCCTCAGAGCTTTCAGCTCTTTGATTTTTAAATACCAAAGAGGCAAAAGTTCAGTGAAGCAAAAGATTGAATAATATTTCCGTAATCTCCGAGTTTCACCATCTACAAATTTACAATCTACTGTGTGATATTGAAAAAAAATGCTGAAAGTAAGCATTCCATGACGCTAAAACCTGTAAACATGCATTACGAGTATACACCCTGGATATAAGTCCAGCAGTCACATTTACATGTAGTCGTCGATTTGATCCCTACGCCTTGTCCTTAGAATGGTACATTAAATGAAAGACATCATTAACTCATTTTTAAAATTTTTTTTTTTGGTCATGATCACTGTCACTGACAGAAAAAAATATACAACAAGAATGTGTTCATAGTACTCGGATGCCCAACTCGTACTATCATTTTTAACCGGATTTTTGTGACAAAAATGTCGGTTATTGATTTGGGGATGTACGGCGGGCGGTCGGGCGGGCGACAACTAAATGTTGTCCGTGCATTTACTCATGAACCGTTCAACCAAAGCTTTTCAAATTTTAATATGTTGTTACAGACAACAAAATGAAGGTCAAGTTCAATAATGACGATTTTGACTTTTACCGTTCAGGAGTTATGTTTCTTGAAAGAGTGAAAAATGGCTTTTCCAGTCGTGTCCGTGCATTTACTCATGAACTGTTCAACCAAAGCTTTTCAAATTTTAATATGTTGTTACTGATGACAAAATAAAGGTCAAGTTCAATAATGTCGATTTTGACTTTTACCGTTCAGGAGTTATGGTTCTTGAAAGATCGAAAAATGGCGTTTCCATTCAGGTTGTTGCATTTACTCATGAACCATTCAACCTAAGCTTCTTAAATTTTAATATGTTGATACTGATGACAAAATGGAGGTCAAATTTGATATTGACGATTTTCACTTTCACCGTTCATCAGTTATGGTTCTTGTGATATTGGCAGGACACAAATAAATGTTAATAAATCCGGTTTGCTGTCGTTGTGACAGCCTCTTGTCTATGTTCAGTTGACCATTAATTGGGATCAAAAATTTGATTTCAAAATATATAGATAAGAAAACTATTACCTTTGGGAGCATGTGAACAAAGTTTCAAGGTGGTTGGAATTCAACTTCATCAACTTCATCAAAAACTACCCTGACCAAATACTTAACCTGAAGCGGCCACTATCATTTTTTTCATTCAGTGGACCGTAAAATTGGGATTAAATCTCTAATTCGGCATGATGATTAAAAATATCATATCAAAAGGAACATATGTGCAGTTTCAAGTTGATTTGATTTCAACTTCATTAAAAACTACCTTAATTGACAAAAACTTTAACCTGAAGCGGGACAGACGACCAGACGAACGGACACACAGACCAAAAACATAATGCCTCTAGGATTGGCATATACATAAAGAAAAAAAAGAATGATCGCTGAAGCCATGGTGTTTCTTATGCCAGTTACAAACCCGTTTATTAACATTTAATAAAGTAACATGTTATTACATTACTAGTATATTCTCAAAACACATCCAACTCTTTGCATTTCTTTCTCAAAACCAACTTTCCCCCTGAAATCGGGTTTTATATCTAATGAAAAAAAATGATAATGAAACATAAGCCTGCGATTTACAATATGTTTGTGCAGCTGAACTTTATGTGAATGTATTTTTTAACCCTAAAGTCACTGTCTTTAGAAACGATGATGAACGAAAATGTTCTACCGTCGTTTGTTCTATGTTTAGAGGAGGACATCACGAGACCCAATTCTATGTTATTTGAACATTTTTATAATTTCAAAGCAGCATGCCAAGACCCCTTCTGCCCTAGCTAGGTGTCCAACACAAATTGAAAGTATTAGTTTTAGCTAAGATATTCCGTTTTTCCTATCCAGTTGGATTGTGAACTTTTTAGACACATATATCATGCACGGTTGAATTATTATTTTTTTTTTTTTTTAATATTTTGAAGTTTATAACTTAAAAAATGGAATTTCCAGGAGCGAAATTTCAGTGTCAGAAAAGGGTCAGAATGCAGGATTTTGCACCAATTATCCAAAAAATTCTCGGGGCCTTGAGCGGCCCCGAACCCCTGCCGAATAACCGCCTCTACGAGGCGGGATGACTCGCTTCGCGACTCATAAAATTTTTTGCCGTACCAATATAAATTTGGGTGCTACGCCTCTGAATTATCATATATTTTAATCCCAACCAATACATCTGGAAATGAGAGCCTTTTATAAAATAGTCTGAGAGAGGTTGCCTTCACAATGTGTCATTATAGCAATACCTAATAAATGGTCAAAGTCTGTTAACTCTGCTATAAATTGACAAATTAAACGGACAATATAGCACATACAAGATAAAATAAATATGAATAATCTTACTTAGTATGAAAACTGTCTCTAAATATTGATGTGTTTTAGAGGGACAGAGACCATTACCATATATTAGCCTTGGTGCCCACATGGGGGACAAGAATATTCTTATGCCCAAGCAAAATGTCCTCCATTGCTGTGTATTGTGTAATACAGCATCTGGGTGTGATTATTGCTGCAATAAGGTGGCAATGGCCAAACTCAAGAAGAAAATGTCAAATCCAAATGGCAGTAAAGTATTGTCGACAACACATAATCACATACAATCATACTAACTGAAAGCTACAAGGAAAACAGCCTCAGACCAGTTGCATTTACAAGGTGTATTATCTTACAATAGGATTTCCTTTAATCAAAGTTTAATAATTTGAACAAGAATTAATATATCAAAATTATAGTAAAAGTTTTATATTTCAAATCTGTTAGAATGATAAATTTAATGCAGAATATTGCATATTTTCATATAAAATTATCATTCTATTTTATATAACACCCGTGCAAAGGTTGAACATCCACAAAGAATGACAACTGATTAAAGGTGTTAGGGGGATATGGTATACAGAGAAATTATATAACATGTATAATGTACTTTAAGATTGTTTAAAAAGTTAGTAGGGAAAGATATGGAGAGAGTGTATAACTGATTGAAGGACAGTAAGGTGTAAATATTAAGACAATGGTGTTATAATATAATTTCCTTTAATCAAAGTACAATATAAACTTGAAAAAGTATTGACAAACAATCCTACCAATTCTGAAATCATCTGTCAAATGGTCACTCACGAGTTGTTATCAAAGAAGTCATCTAGTAAAAGTAATTGTCAAAGTCAATAATTACCATAAAAATTGTCAAATCAAAGTGACAGTAAAGTATGGTCAACTATATAGTTGACCGAAAAATCATACTAAGAGACAAGTACAAGAGGTACTTTTCTACAAATACAATGACTTATGGTTTCGTTTTTTTTAATAGATAAATTTACTAGGTGGTGCCAAGCAGAGGTTAAGAAGGATAAAAGAATTTTCTGTAGCCTCTTTAAGTTCTACATTTGTAATCTGTTAGAGTGATAAATTACATGCAGAGCATTGCATATTTTCAGATTTTATCATTTTTCTCTATATAACACCCGTGCAAAGGTTGAACATCCACAAAGAATGACAACTGATTAGAAGGTACATAAATAAATACCAATGTATAATGCAATTATATTTAAGTTCATTAAGTTTAAAAGGGCAATTAAAACTGTAGAAAAAACTTATTCCAACATTTTGAATTTTTTCACTTTTTTAAATAGTGCTGTAACCATTTTATTGAAAAATAGCATGTCAACTTTTAAAGCATTTTGATGTGAATATTTATTATATTTTTATTATTTGCACTTTTTAAAGCAGCATAGACAATCTACATGTACTGTGAACAAATCAAGGCATTTTGATTGGTCTTTTGTCTTACCTGGGGATAAGGACATATAGCTCCCATTCCTCCAGTGTTTGGTCCTTGGTCCCCTTCATTTAGCTGCTTATGGTCTTGGGCTGGTGGCATCAGAGCAACAGTATCCCCATCACAAAATGCTAAAACCTGATAAAGAGATAATGACTGAATTGATGTTTTGCATGTATTTGAAACATTGAAAGTTGAGAAATAAGAATAAAACAGTAACCCTCTGTAAATCAAGTCGTTTTTGCCTTCAACACCTGAAATGGCAGACTTACAATAGTTGAACTATTTGCATTTAAAATCTCTTATTAACAACCAATGGACCACAATGGAAAAATTGTGTAAATGTAAATGCAGTTTTCATGTTGAAAATCTTTCCTTATCTATAACAAGGCAGATCCTTTCACATCATTGAAATTGGAGTGGTTTTTTTCTAGTCTGTTTCAAAAGTGTTACAGGTTTAAATTATCAATCCCCAACTAAATACCAGGGATTTTATCATATATTTTATTGTTCGTGTGTTTTCTATCTTGAAAGAGTTTATTATGTAATAGATTGCTGCTAATAAACTTGGTGTTTAATATTTTAATTAGATTTTTGTTTTTTCCCAATTTTCCTTAAAGGGGCACTAGCTGTCAAATTCATGGTCACCGATTTGACTCAAATTCTCATATTTGATTTATAACAATGTAAAACATTTATCCAAACTATCAAAAGTCTAAAATAAACAGTTAACAGAGCATGGGGTAGATAATATAAAGGTTTGTTTCGTGTGTATTTTAGTCCAGACGCCATCTTATTACCTATCGATTTGACCTCAGATGAATATATAAGCGATGTAAACATAAATAAAGATATGAATAGATTAAACCAACACGTGCAATTGGATTTTTATAGGTCTGTTTGATTTTATTTTATAGATTAACAATAGATGTTTCTCATTGTTTTTAACCGTATAAGAATGATTTTATGTGCATCGAATTAGTAATCAAATGATTTACCGTAGTTTCACTTTCATTGTTGACATTCTTTTTCTTTAAATAACCAGTACACGTACAATGCATGCGTTGTCAATCTCTAGCTAGGGGTTAAATTGAAGTTCACATGAATACGGATTTAAAGAGGTCGACACTCATTCACTTGCGAGTGAATTACTAGTTATCAATGTTTCTTAGCGTAATTTGACAAAAATTGAACTTTTATGGCTGCAAAAAGCAAATTCTTATTTCACTATTTCACTTTCATTAATGATTGAACAGAAAAAAATCAATCCTTAAATTTTTTGTATATATCGTAGCTAGTGCCCCTTTAAAAAGTATTAAATATTTTCCATACAAAAAATTCCTGCTGAAAAAAATAAAAATTTTGCTCACAATCTGTACCAATGAAACTTATGTGTAATGAAAAGTCTTCCTAACTCAAGACGAACAATTCTATGGTAGTTAAATCCATTAAAAAGTAGAACATAGTTTAACTTCTCTTTCCAACCCAAGATTAACAATTGTATGGTTTGTAAAATCAATTTAGTATGATGGTTGTTGTCCATTCATTTGATGTGTTTGAGCTTTTGATTTTGGCATTTGATACGGGTTTTTCTGTTTTTAATTTTTCTCAGAGTTCAGTATTTTGGTTATTTTACTTTTTACCACATACCGATACTTCTTCCCCCTCCAGAAATTCTTCCACCACTACCTCTTCACCAGCAGCACCATATTTCTTGTTCTACAAAATACTGATAGTGTGAGAATCTTTTGGTTTGTGTCAATTTTAGTTAAACCATGTTCATTTTATTTTCAAACAAAAAACCACAAACCACAAACAATTAACTGTTTTGGTGGGTTTTTATATTAGTAATTCTGTTTTTCAAGCAAAATTATGCTGGTTTGAAGAAGCTTTTTAATTCCTTGCTTGTCCTACAAAGCTATATAACTCATTGCCTGTCTGAAAAAGCTTAATTCCTTGCCAGTCTAACAAAGCATATTTGGTTATATGCAGACTTTGAAAAAATCATATAATTATATGTCAAGATTTCCTCAATTCACAAAAAGAAATGAATCCATATACTTGTAGTATAAAACTTATCATACCACCAGAATATCCGTAACAGCTTGGCATGCTTGATCTCTGTTCTGTGCTACTACCACACCTTTACCTGCTGATAATCCACTGGCCTTTATAACTAACGCTTTGTATGTAGCACTACAAAGAGGAAAAAATAAGTCAGTCAGTTTTGTTTCTAATTTCTACATATAATCTGACTAGTGAAAACTATAGTTTACTGATTTAAGCAAAGACAAAAATGATGATGATGTATAGATGGCTTACAAATTTAATTCATATTCAGGCTGTGGACATGCTTTAAAATGTAATAATATATGAACCTTGCTTTTTATTAGAACTAAATACTGAGGTGAATAAAAAATTCCCAAGGCACATAAATATAATGGGAATTGATTGTCTTATTGGGCATGTGTAATACATGTAAGTGTAGGCATGGGAATTCTTGGCGCCAAAAAATTAGGTTGTAAAGTGACTGTTTTATATAGTTAATTCTAGCCTGTACTTCGTACTGTGAACATCGTATTTTTAAGGTTTTTTTTATAAGGATTTGCATAATTTTGTATTTTGATAAAAATATTGATTTTTATGTAGGTTGATTGGCTATACAAACATAATCGTATTTCGGCTTTTGTACCAAAAATTGTATAGCCCTTGAGTCCTAATGACTCGCTTTCTTTTTCAATATTTACAAACAAAATTATGTTTTCTTTTTCTCATTTGATTAGTGAGGTCCAACACTTAGAGTTTCGTTGGCATTTACAAAAGGACACAGGTTTTTTTCTGGGCGGTCACGAAACATTCATTCATTCATTCATTCAGTTATTCAAATACAAAAGGTCAACATTTTTTAGTATGTATTTTTGTTGAACAATGGTGTTATTGTTTTCACATTGTTTAGTGTATAATATGTTTAAATTGATCATTTGTCTTATTAAATCGGCAGCTCACCATATACAGTACTCGAGCTCGTCAACAACATAAGTTTGAGTTTTGTTTTTCTTTGAATACTGTGGATTCATTATTATTCGTTGGATACCAATTTTCGTGGATTTCGTGGGCACAGTCAAACCACGAAATTAAATATATAACGAATGATAATTTTTCTATAGGTTTGTATGCAGACTTCATCAAAACCACGAAATTAAATATCCACGAATATGCAAGTTTTTCTTAATCCACGAAAATTGGTACCCACGAAAATAAATGAATCCACAGTAGTTGAGTTTAGATGTATTAAGTGGAAAGAAGACTTGTTTTAAGGTGCTATTTCAAAGGAAAGTCTGCAGGATAACATGTCACTGTACCCAAAACATAATTATATATCTGAGCCTGCAGGTATTTCCATTTACTCTGATATATTGTGTGGAACTTTTAGCCTTTGGTTTCACCTATTCACACTCAAATGATTTTCACAAATTTTCACTTTCATAATTTTGCTTCATATTTTATTTGTGGTTCCAACTTCCTCCAGCAAAAAATCTTTAGATAAATTTGGCTTTTCTGTTTAGGTCCTTATATTCATATTGCTTCTTAAGTTTGGACACATTTATAATCATAAGCTTTCTAATGTTTAGGTTTGAGCATTCATGATTAAGGTAAACCCTTAAAAAAATTTAGATGCACAAAATTAAAAGTTTTATTTTCATTTATTTTAATTCCTGAATAAAACATTTTACAATACCTCTTAATATGTTTGGTAGCAGCCTCTGGACAGGTAAATGTTTCAAATCTGGCTGTTGGTATGTTATGTCTCTCCATGAACTTTTTAGAGAAACTTTTACTGGCTTCAATTTGTGCAGCAGCAGCACTTGGGCCAAAACAACATATACCTAGAAAATATAAATTCACCAATATCCTACCATGTCCATTAAACAAAAGTTACAGCTTTTACATTGATGCTAGCAAGACAAATCTTTGTTTGGCTTGCTTGCTTTGTTTGTATCAGTGTTTGCTCAAGCATGGTAATTAAGATAGGTGGGGCTTCAGCTTGTATACATCATACTAGTACTTAGATTGTATTGGACGTTATGTCGGAGGTTAAGGACACTTAATTTTAAAACATCACATGACAAATATTCTCACATGTTTTCTCACCTGTAAAAATACAATAATTTGTCAATGAAAGAAAAATATAAACTTTTTTCTTGTATGAGGCTGAGAAACTGGCCTTCAACATTAATTGACCTAATATTGTTTTTATAACATATCAATCTATTAGTCCAGTCAGTTATTTCTATGTCTGTCCTTCGATTATGCAACTCAAGAAAATATTCCAAAAAATGGGAAACAATTGTATCGAAAAGAGAAAATCGAGTGCACCTTTTTTATGTTAGGGTGTGTTTGAGATGAATATTTTGTCTTGAAAATGTACAAAACAAGAGTATTTGATACATCATCTCGCTTCCGACTCTTTCATTTTAAATAGCAAAGCTACAGGTTGACTTTATAACATAAAAAAATCACAGTACTAAAAGATGAAATATAGGGGTCAAGTGAAATACCTATCCAGTGGATCACAAAATCAGAGTAGGTGTGTTCGAATAGCTATTTTACTAAAAGTGCTTGACGACAGTCTTTAAGTTGGATCTCTGAAAAAAATTGTCTTCCGTTTCTACGATTGTGAAAATGAACTGGCGTAATAGGAAGATAATTTCAACGAAGTAGAATCCTGTCTGTATTGTATATTTACAGGTAAGGAAACATGTGAGAATATGTATCATGTGATGTTTTAAAATTTAGTGTCCTTAACCTCCAACATAACGTCCAATAAAATTTAAGTATGATGTATACAAGCTGAAGCCCCGCCTATCTTAATTACCATGCTTGAGCAAACATTGATACAAAAAATCAAGCAAGCCAAACAAAGATTTGTCTTGCTAGCATTAATGTAAAAGCTGTAATAGCACTCTGGTTATAACCAATCATTCATAGTTTAATATTTGACATAAGGACAATTCATTCCTTTTTCAAAACTACACTTTATAATATATTCATATGAATTTTCAAACATTTTAACTCTGGCTTCCTTTATTTTTGTGGGTACCAATTTTTGTGGATTGAGGAAAACCATATTTGATTACATGGTTTTGCCAAGGTCTCCATTCAAGCATATATAGAACTTGTGATTAGTTGAACTTTAAATTTGTAGTTCACTGGTCCCCACAAAACCCCCCAAAAATAAGTATCCAACGAGTGTAAGTAATAATGAATCAACAGAAAATTATTCAATTTCAAAAAGATATCTTTAATTCATTTTGTAATACATTTTCAACAATTTATTGCTGTTATTCCAACAACAATGATAGACCTTGAACCCCTTTCTTGACAGTGAATAATTTTAAGTCTAGATTTAACAAGTTATCTGTCTTACCATGTTGTTGCAGGGTATCTGCTATCCCAGCAGCCAGTGGATCTTCTGGTCCAACAACAACCAATGAAACTTTCTTATCACCACAAAACTTGACAACTGCATTAAAATCTTTCACATTTAAATCTGTTAAAATATAAATGCAAAACCATTTAGAATATTTATGGAACTTTTGTTATAAAGTAGATAATGTTTTAAATCTAAATAATAAAATTGCACGCAAATTATAGGTACTAACTATTATCCTTAATGCATTAGACTATTCAGGAACAGTGCAACACAAGGAAGTATCATATGACCAAAAAAATCTGGTCTGTTAAACCAAAGTCACTGTTTTGCATACCTGTCAACCTCTGAAAATGAAAAGTCAGGTCATGACCTGCATTGAGAAAAAAAATCTCAGGTCATAACGCGTACGACATTTTGCGGGCTCAATTGAAGAACAAAAATATGTTTACATATAATTTATATAGTCAATATGTATATGAAACAGTTAGAACATGTATACAAGTTTATTTCAGACTATTGTTATATTCCATAGTAGCAGACTTGGCATTCTTTAAAAGAACTGCACTTGGTTTCAGTTCATAGCAATGCAAATGTGTATTCATTTTACAAGAAAGAAGAGCACACAGTGTATCCTTATTAAGATCAGCCCTACACTCTGTAGCTATTTTCTTTACTAAAGAAAATGCCCTCTCACTGTCTGCATTGCTGTTTGGCAAAACCAGTAATGTTTTAGCAAGTTTTGACAAAACAAAAAATCTTGGCTTGTTTTCAACTACCACTTTGTTATTTTCAACTGAAAGGGCCCTCTTTACTATTTGGGTGGTTTTAGTTTTTCCACAGGAATAACCTGAAGCTATTTCACAGCTCAGGTAAACAGTCCTACATTTTGACTTTTGGTTACATTGAAAAAGACCGATAAAACCGAAGGTCGCATTACTTCTAAATACCGGAAACAATTCCGGTCAGAAATCCGGGTGAAACGGGTAATGTTAGAAATTCCCGGGACCCGCCGGGTAAAGAAAAACTCCCGGGTGAGAGGTGAAAATAACGGGTGTCACCCGCAAAAAACGGGTGAGTTGACAGGTATGGTTTTGTCTGACAGAAATCTTCAAAAACAATTTCTGACAAAACAGACGTTTTGCAAGACATGGTTCACCAAACAAACAACCAGTCACATTTGCTTTCAGTCAGTATGGATGGGTTGCTGTAACTCCAAGGTAATAATTGAATGACATAGAAACTCAGTTTAGTCAATTTTCATCAGTCAAGGTTGTATAAAAATCGAAAGAAAAAATTCAGCTGGGTGGGTTTAGGCCATGTATAGGACAGTTTTATCTATCAGGTACAAAATTGTTTTATATTCTGTAATATTATCCCAAGAATGAATCTAATCAATTTCTTTAAACTGAAAGTTCACAGATATCAAAAACTAGTAATATGCTAAAAATATGTTTAGTCTTCATTTTCACACCAGCTTCTCTCTTTAAGTGTAATAAAATATCGGGTAAACCTTACCAACATTTTCTACTTTCTTGTCTTGACAAGTTCCTGCATTTCCTGGTGCAACATAAACCTGACTGACTTTGGGTGACTTTGACAGTTTCCACGACAACACATGCTCCCTTCCTCCACTACCAATCACCAGAACTGTTTCTGTCATTTATAATCTACCAACAATGTATATCACAAATTAAAGCAATAGATACATGTACAAGACATTCCAATTCCATTTTATGAATGAACAGCCAAGCTTGACCTGGGGTCATTTGGGGGAAACCATTACCCATCATTGGACATTAAGCAGTGATTTTGCTAGCGCTCGTCACTTTTGTAATTTACGAAAGGGTTTTCGCATTGACGAAAGTATTTCAAATCAATTTTGTCACTTAAATTTTGAAAGTGTACAAATATTTTCACATTAAAATACTATAAATCTACCTGTCTTTATGTTTGTGACAAGTTTATGACCTCCCAGGTAATTAACATTTTCAACAGGTGTTACAAGTTGTGATTACGCTAATCCATTTTAATATCGCCATCAGATGGGTCACTAATCCGTTAATTATTAATAAACCTAATAATTTACCATCATAATTATTTCCCCCAAACAACCTGCAGGAGTATAGTTCCGTCATTTGATCCCCCAGATGCTTCCTGTACTGTGTGCAATGCATGCGTGAAAGTATTCCTATGACTATTTATAGACCCTGATTAAATAAGTAAAATACGAAATCATTTAGAATCAATTAAACGAGAGAGACAAATATATATCTCTCACTAAAAGAAATGTAACCAAAATATTATAATTTCCTGATGAATCCGGACTAGTTTTGAATTTATCATCCAAGTGTCACTACCCGTTTTCGTTTCATTTTAAAACCGAAAGTAGTAAACGTGATCTATTCTTGATTTGTTTCTTGTTCCTAAAAGGATTTTATACAGTTCCAACTTAATAGAAATTATTTCCAAATATCAATTTAGACGTTTACTTAGGATAATGATTATGCAGTGATATAATCATTGCAAGTTAATTTCTGCTGTGATTCCATGATTACAAAAAATGAATCCAACTTTTGTTGATCAGGAATGTCCTCTGGAACAAACTGAAGAGAAATTGTGAACTAAGTTTCCACATCCCATGTCAGAATCTTTCAAAATCAGAGCCAATACAGTAAAATCATACAATACTGACTTCCAATCATGCCCAAGTCCTTTAAAATCTGACAAAGTCAAAGATAAAGCTAGTAATATAAATTCTTGGTCTCTTGCTGTTACACAAAAAAATTTCATAGCGCACAGAAGTGACTAAAGCCCTCAAAATCCTAGCTTAAACTCTGATTAAGACATAAGATATTTACTTTGAGACATCAAATTTTTCTAGGATAAAGCACCAGTAGACTTTATTCATGTTACCAACTTTTGACTCTCAATTATATAATCTTTCGAGAGGTTACCTAATTTGTGGTTTGACATCCTGGTACTCAGTCAAGTAAAAGAGCGACCGAAAGAAGTAAAATCAAATCAACTTAAAATCTGTGCATTTTCAGGGTAAAGTTTACCAATGCTTACTGGTTTCTGATTATTTTGAAGTATAATGAAAACATAAAACAGTATATTTACTCCAAAAATGTACAGATCAAAAGCTTGATTTTACTTCTTTACCTTGCTCTAGGTTGCCCGAGGACCAGGCTGTCCAAGCAGAGAGAAAGTAACCTGTTGAAAAAATTCTGCGGGTTATTTTCGTGGGTGTAAATTTTCGTGATTTAACAGCAACAAAGTATACCAAAAATTTGAGTGTTTTTATTTTGGCGGATTCTTTAATACCAATTCAATATTTAAGCGGATACTTAATGGTTGCAGTTAAAAATTTGAAAAAGTTGACTAAAACTAGTGTATGTCTATCATGTCTTTTGTAATGGTTAAATGATTGTTTTACTCGCAGGAAGTTGAACTTATTCATTAATTATATTTTGATAGTTATTCAATAGAATAGTCAATACCTGCAATTTTTTTGTCACAGGTGTACAAACTTCTTGTGGTTGCTTGGTAACCAAATTAACCCGACCTTTGATGTACTATAAATCATCATGAGTGACTTGCAACTCTTATATAATTTGAAACTAATCACTAAGGATAAAATATCTAAACTAGAGGCTCTCAAGAGCCTGTGTCGCTCACCTGTTACTGTATTTACTGATGTCGGCCATCTTGGTTGGTAGGCGGAGTCATTAGACATTTTTTTTAAAATAGATACCCTAGTAATGATTGTGGCCAAGTTTGGTTGAATTTGGACCATAGTTTTAGAAAAGAAGATTTTTGTACAAGTTAAAACTAATGGCTCTCAAGAGCCTGTGTCGCTCACCTGTAACTGTATTTACTGATGTCGGCCATCTTGGGTGGTAGGCAGGTCATTAGACACTTTTTTAAATAGATACATTAGTAATGATTGTGGCCAAGTTTGGTTAAATTTGCCCCATAGTTATAGAAAAGAAGATTTTTGTACAAGTTACAAAAATGACGAAAAGTTGTTCAATATTGACTATAAAGGGCAATAACTCCTTAAGGGGTCCTCTAATAATTTTGATCATGCTGACTTATTTGTAGATCTTACTTTGCTGAACATTATTGCTGTTTACAGTTTATCTCTATGTATAATAGTATTCAAGATAATAACCAACAAGAGGCTGTCACAACGACAGCAAACCGGATTTATTAATATTTATTTGTGTCCTGGCAATATCACAAGAACCATTACTGATGAATGGTGAAAGTGAAAATCGTCAATATCAAATTTGACCTCCATTTTGTCATCAGTATCAACATCTTAAAATTTGAAAAGCTTAGATTGAATGGTTCATGAGTAAATGCAACAACGTGAATGGAAACGCCATTTCACAATCTTTCAAGAACCATAACTCCTGAACGGTAAAAGTCAAAATCGTCATTATTGAACTTGACCTCTAATTTGCCATCAGTAACAACATATAAAAATTTCAAAAGCTTTGGTTGAATGGTTCATGAGAAAATGCACGGACACGACTGGAAACACCATTTTTCAATCTTTCAAGAACCATAACTCCTGAACGGTAAAAGTCAAAATCGTCATTATTGAACTTGACCTCTATTTTGTCATCAGTAACAACATATTAAAATTTGGGAAGCTTTGGTAAAACAGTTCATGCGTAAATGAACGGACACGCCTGGAAACACCATTTTTCAATCTTTCAAGAACCACAACTCCTGAACGGTAAAAGCCAAAATCGTCATTATTGAACTTGACCTCCATTTTGTCATCAGTAACAACATATTAAAATTTGGGAAGCTTAGGTAGAACAGTTCATGCATAAATGCACGTACACGACTGGAAACTCCATTTTTCAATCTTTCAAGAACCGTAACTCCTGAACGGTATAAGTCAAAATCGCCATTATTGAACTTGACCTCCATTTTGTCATCAGTAACAACATATTTAAATTTGGGAAGCTTAGGTAGAACAGTTCATGCATAAATGCACGGACACGACTGGAAACTCCATTTTTCAATCTTTCAAGAACCGTAACTCCTGAACGGTATAAGTCAAAATCGCCATTATTGAACTTGACCTCCATTTTGTCATCAGTAACAACATATTTAAATTTGGGAAGCTTAGGTAGAACAGTTCATGCGTAAATGCACGGACACGACTGGAAACTCCATTTTTCAATCTTTCAAGAACCATAACTCCTGAACGGTAAAAGTCAAAATCGCCATTATTGAACTTGACCTTCATTTAGTTGGCAGTAACAACATATTAAAATTTTAAAAGGTTTGGTTGAACGGTTCATGGGTTAATGCACGGACAACATTTGATTGCCGCCCGCCCGCCCGACCGACCGACCCACCGACAAACGCCGTACATCCCCAAATCAATAACCACCATTTTTGTCACAAAAATCAGGTTAAAAACTGCAAAATTTCCTTAAAATTACCAATTTTAGGGCAGAAACCCAACAACTGGTTGTCAGATTCATCTGAAATTTTGAGAGGAGAAAGATCTTATTCTGATGGGCATTTAAATCTTGAAAGATTTGCCCTAAATATCTTAGTTTCAAAGATATAAAGCAACAACTGCATTTCACCACTATGTTCTAATTTTAGCCATGTCGGCCATTTTGTTTGGTAGGCGGGGTCATGGGACACATTTTTAAAACTATATACCACAATGATACTTGTGCCTAAGTTTGGTTAAATTTGGCCAAGTAGTTTCAGAGAAGAAGATTTTTGTACAAGTTACAAAAAATGATGAAAAGTTGTTAAAAATTGACTATAAAGGGCAATAACTCCTAAAGGGGTTGACTGACAATTTTGGTCATGTTGACTTATTTGTAGGTCTTACTTTGCTGAACATTATTGCTGTTTACAGTTTATCTCTATCTATAATAGTATTCAAGATAATAACCAAAAACTGCAAGATTTCCTTAAAATATCAAATTCAGGGGCAGCAACCCAACAACATGATGTCCCATTAGTCTGAAAATTTCAGGGCAGATAGATCTTGACCTGATCAACAATTTTACCCCATGTCAGATTTTCTCTAAATGCTTTGGTTTCAAAGATACTAGAACACACCCGCGAAATCGCGGGCATTCAGAGCGTGGTTGAAAGTATGTAAAGTGTTGTAGGAAGATTTAATAACTTGAGAATTTCAGGAACAGGTACTTGGGGACAGGAAAATATCTTTTTTATCCATTCTTCTTTATTTCAAAAATTCCCATTTTTTTTGTTTTCTATTAATTACAGTGTGAACATAAATTTAGTATATTATGAACATGCAAGTCAGGGGCCTGTACATTTTTGTACATGTAAATAGTGGTTGTCGTTTGTTTACGTGTAACATATTTGTTTTTTGTTCATATTTTGAACATAAATAAGGCCGTTAGTTTTCTCGTTTGAATTGTTTTACACTGTAATTTCAGGCACTTTTATAGCTGACTATGCGGTATGAGCTTTGCTCATTGTTGAAGGCCGTACGGTGACCTATAGTTGTTAATTTCTGTGTCATTTTTGTCTCTTGTGGGGAACTGTCTCTTTGGCAATCCTACCACATCTTCTTTTTTTGTAATCAATGAAATTTTGTAAAAGATTTAATGACTGGAGAATTTCGGAAAAGGTATCAAAAGTCAAAGGTACCTTGGGACAGGACAGTTGTTTTCTAGCCCGGCTCATCCTTTTTTCCCAAAATTCCCCCTTTTCATTTTCTAATAATTTTAATAACACATTGATAATTTTAGCGCTTAAATGTATATTATGTACAGTATGGGGTATGGGCTTTGCTCATTGTTGAGGGCCGTACGGTGACCTATAGTTGTTAATTTCTGTGTCATTTTTGTCTCTTGTTGAGAGCTGTCTCTTTGGCAAACATACCACATCTTCTTTAATTGAAATCAATAATTTTTTGTAAAAGATTTAATGAATTTTCTAGCCCGGCTCCTCCTTTTTTCCCTAAAAATTCCCCCTTTGGTTTCTATTAATTTTAATAACACATGGATAATTTTAGCGCTTATCTGTATAGTATGTACATTCATTACTATAAATAAAGTGTATTTGGTTTTTACTTTCAATTTTCACTTTACTAATCGATCCACGGGCCAGCGGTCATTGATATATTATACAGACTCTCTCAATTAATAAACTCTGTGACCGCCATGGATAGTTAACTTGAAAATGATAGCAGATAGAAAATACTCTTTATTCGTAGTAAATGTATGTTCAAAGTATAAAGAAAACGGTCCAAAGAAAACGCAAACCGGAAGTCTAATCTGACTTAAAATTTCAGCCAATGTCGGAATAATATCCGGACGCTTTTTTTCTCGTTTTTCTCCCAAAATATCTCAATCTGAATAATCATATGAATGGATGACAAATGCGACTATGCCATGTACCTATAGGACACAGAGGCATGACGATTAATTTATTGTGGAAAGAAGAGAAGCGACACCCAAAATGAGGTCTTCTCGTTTAATAGTATAGATAATCCAAAATATACATTTTACCCCTGTGTTCTATTTTTAACCATGGCGGCCATCTTGATTGGATGGCCAGGTCATCGGACACATTTTTCAAACAAGATACCCCAAGGATGATTGTGACCAAGTTTGGTTAAATTTGGCCCAGTAGTTTCAGAGGAGAAGATTTTTGTAAAAGTTTACGGACGACGGACGACAGACGACGGACGCAGGACGCCGGACGACGGACGCCAAGTGATGAGAAAAGCTCACTTGACCTTTCATGTCAGGTGAGCTAAAAATGACAAAAGTTGTTCAATATTGACTATAAAGGGCAATAACTCCTTAAGGGTCCTCTAACAATTTTCATCATGTTGACTTATTTGTAGATCTTACATTTTGTACTTTGCTGAACATTATTGCTGTTTACAGTTTACTTCTATCTATAAAAGTATTCAAGATAATAACAAAAAACTGCAAAATTTCCTTAAAATTACCAATTTTAGGGCAGCAACCCAACAAAGGGTTGTCAGATTCATCTGAAAATTTGTGAGGAAATAGATCTTATTCTGATGGACATTTAAATCTAAAAAGATTTGCCCTAAATGTCTTACTTTCAAAGATATAAAGCAAAAACGGCATTTTACCACTATGTTCTAATTTTAGCCATGTCGGCCATTTTGTTTGGTAGGCGGGGTCATCGGACACATTTTTTAAACTATAAACCACAATGATAATTGTGGCAAAGTTTGGTTAAATTTGGCCCAGTAGTTTCAGAGAAGAAAATTTTTGTACAAGTTACAAAAAAAATGATGAAAAGTTGTTAAAAATTGACTATAAAGGGCAATTACTCCTTAAGGGGTTGACTGACAATTTTGGTCACGTTGACTTATTTGTAGGTCTTACTTTGTTGAACATCATTGCTGTTTACAGTTTATCTCTATCTATAATAGTATTCAAGATAATAACCAAAAACTGCAAAATTTCCTTAAAATATCCAATTCAGGGACAGCAACCCAACAACAGGTTATCCGATTCATCTGAAAATTTCAGGGCAGATAGATCTTGACCTGATCAACAAGTTAACCCCGTGTCAGATTTGCTCTAAATCCTTTGGTTTCAAAGATATAAGCCAAAATATACATTTTGACCCTGTGTTCTATTTTTAGCCATGGCGGCCATCTTGGTTGGATGGCCAGCTCATCGGACACATTTTTTAAAGTAGATACCCAAGGATGATTGTGGCAAGTTAAAAAGCACCTTACACTCTTATACATGTTATATTATCAATTACTTTATTATGTTACCAATTAGCACTTGTTGTTTAAATTAACATAAACCACTAATGATCCCACAACTGGTAACACAAATATATCTTAAAAAAACACTTTAGTTATTAAAAAGAACCGATCTTATGCAAATATTTTTGCAGAATATAATTTCACGATTTCTGCTTACCAGCTAGAAAAAGCAAAATAAACAACCCACGAAAATAACGCGCTATACATTATGAACTCATGTTACCATGGTTATATTATTTATTTTCACCTTTATTGTAATTGTTTGTTTATAATTTTTTTGGGGCTAATTATTTTTCTCTGTTTTAGAGATTACAAGATTTTGGTGATGTTGAACTATTTGTTAAACTTCTCTTTATCATGTTTATTTATTATGTTTCAGACAGAGATTGAACAAAAAAGAGTACTGCAAAATCCAGTTATCAAAGTCTTCAATTTTCTAACACATCAAATGCAATTAATTTGTATCTATCGCATGCTACATGTATATAAATGGTTATGGCATAAAGTATTGTCACTAGTCTATTGGGACAATTAACTGGCAATACCCATCATTTGCACCTAGACAGAAACATGTGCGACTTTCCAATGTGGACTACATGTATGGCTTGCTACAGAACAGTATCTCTTAAATTAGGTCATTGTGATACATGTTATGGTTTCACAGCGGCAGCTAGAAGAGTTAGCCTGTAAGGCTATGGGGGTTTATTGGCCGTCTGAAAATTATAAACTACTCATTTTACCGTAACCAAGGATTTGTATTACTATACAAATCCTTGCCATAACAAGCAAACGAATTAGTACTTCGCATTTAGGCTACTCGTGTGTAGAACATGAAAACTCAGAGAATAGCAACAGTGGCTATAATTATTTGGACTATGAAATGTCGTAGGAAGGCGTCCCAGAAGAAAATTAAAATAGCCTTGCCAGACGTCATAATTATTTGAACTATAAACTTACTTGCTCAGCAAGATGTGCTGTGCAATGTTATTGTCTTGGAACACGTGTTTACCGTGAACCGGAAATACTAAAATGACTTTACTTGGTTTAATATTTCCCGCCATTTCCATGTGGTACGATATTGTCAATGTCACTTTGAAGACTTTGAACTACATAGTAGTCTCACGCTTTGAATAACTGTTACAGTAGTCTCAGTTTGAGCAACATAAAACTAAGCTACATTATGAAACTATTTTACCGCAAGCGTCATTATATTTCGCGGAGTTTTAATACCTAATGTATCTAGGTTCGACGGCAGTGCAAGACGTAGATAGACTACATAGCGGCAGCCTTAGCATTAATTTTTAACATATTTATGAAGTATAAAAGCGTTATGGCTTGGTTCTGCTTTTTATATTACGATAGTTTATTTATCACCGCTATTTAGGGACGACATCAAAAGATGAATGTAGGATAAAAAACTTAAATCAAATAGTTTGGGGGGGGGGGGGGGGGGGGGGGGGTCAACATTGCTGCAAGTTTTGTTAATCTAAAATCGATTTTACATACATCCCTATTGGTCAATCAATTTTTCCCAAATTAAGTTAAGAGGGGGGTGTGGGGTCAGTGAAAAAACTATGTGAATTAAGTTTTTTTTTATCCTTCATTGAACTTTTGATGTCGTCGATCCTTATTGTCTGGTTTTTTTTCGATATAATATTATTTAAAACACTTACTGACTGGATATTTGTGGAATAATAAGTTTATTATTCCTCGGATACAACTATTGCCCTCGGCTACGCCTCATGACAATAGTTGCTCCTCGGGACATTAAACTTACTATTCCACTCATACCCAGTCAATAAGTATACGAATACTGATGTCTTAGTTTCATTTTCTTCGTTTTCCAGTTTTCCATCTGTATTAATAAGGATGGTTAATAACTGGTGCATACGTGGCCTATTTATTTAAAACCAGTTAATATTTTAGTTATATCAAAACGGTGCAGAGAACAGATGTGATTAAAACTATGTACAGGAGATGAAGCTATTTAAATGATAGTGGAGATAACAGCATATGTAAGCTGATCTCTGAAAGAGTCGACTATCTGTGTATTTACTAGTCTACTGATGTTGGTAAAAGATTCCATTGAGTTATTGTGTATGGGAAAAATGAAAATCTGTACGAGTCTTTCAATGTGATGTATCAATGTGTATGAAGGTGTGACTGTTTTCTGGTTCTCGAGTCTGATGAAATGAGAATTGTGCTAGATGGTATTAATATAGCAACAAGATGATGACGTGATGTGTGATCTTGTACATCATAACTTGGGCAGGCGTGCACGCAGTCTGCGTTGTGTTAAAAGAGGCCAGTTGCGTGTGTTCAGCATGTTTGATACACTGCTTTTTTAGTTTCCGTTCTTTTACTTAAGTTTGCCTTAACCAAATGATATGCATCTTATACACAATGATAATAACCACAAACCCTAGACCTAGTTTGAATTTTTGTGGCCTCACTTGAAAGATGTTAAAGTTATGCCGAATTATAAATGATAAAAAAATGCAGGAATCTATATCTGTTTCTAAAAATATCAATGATGTAATTGTAAATAGTTTTTTTTTTAAATTGGAGTAATCTTCCTTTGTCTTTTATTGTAGTTAAATCAACAACAACCAAATGGCAATGAATTATATAATGCAATGTTCAATGTTTATAACTTTAAATGATATGCAAGCGGGAGCATCATCTGTGTCCCATTGACACATTCCCCATTTATTTAGATGTATGTTCATATAAAATGGTACTGGTTTGTATGTAGTTTTTCTTTTTTCACTGGTATGTGGTTGTCAACTCTACTCCTTGTATGTAAATAGATATGTGAAAATGGTTACCTACTGGTTGAGACTGTTAGACACAGATAACTGTATTTTAAACGGAGTGTCTATTCGTCCGGCTAGCAGGATGAATAGTTAAAAATCTCTATTCGTCCGGCCATCCGTCTGCGGATGCGCAAATATTCAATATCAATAAAAGTGTCATGTGACGTGGAAAGTGTCCCGGCCTGAGGTGTCGGATAACACACGCGCGTATGCAATGGACGTGTTGAGAATTGGAGATCGTGATTCATATTTAAAGATGTCATAGTAGAGAGAAAACCAGAGAGAATGTGATTGTTTTAAACAAATGTATATAGGAGTGATTCCAGAGCAATCGCGTATACATGTTATTTAAACTGTGAGGATGATAAGCCTGAATTCGAACTTGATTAAGGTGAAATTGAAGATTTACCCCCATTTACCTTTAATATGGAGGCAAAACGCATTCAGAAAAAATACTAGATAAAACTTGCTTGGATACATTATTTTTTAGTTATACTACAACGCAGATCTATGAACATACTGATATGCCCGGACTGGGAATAAGACACCAGGGTTTGGGTATCCCCCCTTTTTCTGTTCAGTGTATCTAATATATATTTTTTTTCTAAAAAAATCTTATCGAAAACACAATCCTACTTTTGAGGACAGGTTACACGTGCCTGCCCTTCTCAAATTTCATATGAATTAAAATCCCGAACAATTTAAATGAAGAATCGTACATAATCATATGAGGACCTTGCTTTAACCAAACTTCACTGACACTATAAATTCAGGATCTTTTGAAATCATAGATGAAGCCAATAATGATTGCCCCGACTATTTACCTTACAGGAAATTCAATACCCAAGCTCCTTTAGAATATTAGAATAAAAAAAATCTGAATCAAATGTATAGTTTATTTTTTTTATTAGAATGAGTTTTTTTTCATAAAACGAGGTTAGACAACATATTTTAAAACAACCCGTACTTCATTCAAAACCTTTAAAACACGATGTTATATCTTCATCATTATATTTTTGGCCGGACAAATAGCGAAAAACCGTAAAAAATGCTATTTGACCGCTTGCCGGACGAATAGCCACTGCCTATTTTAAAACATGTATATAAAGATATGTACGAATCTAGTTGTGTGAAGCCAAATGACATGCTAAATTGGTCTTGTAAAGTACGAGACATAGTATGTAAATATGGTTTTAGTGATGTTTGGTTTTCACAGAGAGTTAGAAGCAGTCAATTATTTTTGAGTGAATTTAAACAAAGAGTTATAGATAATTATATATCTGAAGGTTATCATATTTTGAAAATTCGCTGAAATGTACTTTGTATCAGTATTTACACGATGGCCACACTATGCAATTTTACCTTTATAGTCGTCCATTTAACAGTTTGTATAGTTCTTAGATATAGAATAAATGCTCATGCACTATGCATAGAAACAGGTAGATACTATAGGATAGCCAGAAATTAACGTTTGTGTAGTATGTGTAATAAAAACTGCTATTGAAGATGAGTATCATTTTATTTTAGAATGTGATAAATAAAACGACATCAGATGTAAATATATAAAGAGTTATTACTATGAGAGACCAGCTACGTTTAAATTAGTGCAACTGTTATCTATAAGAAATGTCAAAGAGCTTAACAACCTAGGAACATATTTATTTTCTGCATTATAAGCACGTAATGGTTA
Organism: Mytilus edulis; assembly: GCA_019925275.1. NCBI lineage: Eukaryota > Metazoa > Mollusca > Bivalvia > Mytilida > Mytilidae > Mytilus > Mytilus edulis. Next base: position 97,359,834 of record CM034351.1, on the reverse strand, counting down.
ACTTTTCAAATGTTTATTTTTAGTTTAATATGTCTATATTTCATACTCCGCTTAATTCTTTCATTGATTTGTATAATTTGTGTATAAATGTTATAGTATGATGTATATTATCTATTGGATATTTATATTGTGTAAAGTCAATAAGCTGTATTTGCTTCCGGAAATAAAGTATTATTATTATTCAGTGTGAAAAGTAGTCACGATCAACCTCCGCCGTCATTAACACTGATCAACACTATCCACATCCAATTGCCAAAGCTTAAATTTTTCAGGGTTTGCCTTCATTTGATTGGAAGAGAACCAGTCTATCAGAGCCAAACTTTTTTCAAGTGTGGTAATAATGTTATTCGGGAAAGACGGGGAAAAGGCTGACTAAGGCAGTTGCCTACCGTTTCCCGTTGAAGGGAATATGTGTTGTAGGTCTGCTGTTTACATGTCTGTGTTCTCTATTTTAACTACAACAGTTTTAGGGACTGTCGTTCGTGTGCTCGAACTCCAAATATACCCGAGTCATTTCCTCTCTCTGGGGTATGTGCTCATTTTCCTTGGTACTTTGCTCCGACTCCAGAACGACCGCAAGTCATACCCTCATTTTCTGTTATCTTTCTTTAGTCGGATTTGTTGTTTCTATTACAATGGATAGTTTTCTAAAACATTTGATTACAGTTAAGATTTTACGTTATGCATGTCAATGATTTGCTTATGCCAGAATACATTATGTTTGTTTTAATCAAGGTTTTACATGATGACTAGCTAGGTCAACATATTTTAGCACTATTTTAATCAGTATTGCGTCCACTACTAATTCTTATGATTAAACTAACATTAAATTCTTACATATGGGAACCTTAAAACACATGTTTTACTCAACATTTTATCGCAATCTCTATAGAACCATTAAAAACTTTAAATATCAACCAACATTTATTTATTTTTACACGTGCATTTCTCTATTAATTACTACTAGTAATTATTTATTTCCCTATATATTTGTTCCTTATAGGACACTGGGTTTACTTCCTCGGCATTTTTTTCTGTTTTTAAGTCTTTAAACAACCAACGTCTTCTTAAGATTTTATATTTTTATGTACTTTTATCTTTTGAAGGCTAAAGTTTAAGGCATTATTTTACGATTCTCATATAAACAAGGGTATTTCTTTCTACTCTTTTACGTTAAATGAATTTGAACCGCCTGAACGTTAACTTCTAGGACATTATTACATTTCAAAATAGTTACTTTAGTTACTTTTATGTATTTTCTATTCAGTAAGCTATATCTAAATATTTTACTTCTCATCTTATATATCTTTGTTTTCTTTTACATTAGTCATCATCATTTTAGTTTCTTACTAGAACACACCCGTGATATCGCGGGTCCGTGACTGAATTAAAGTATATAACTATGCGCAAGCATTATTTTAGTATTAGTATTGTCATCTGATAAAGTCATGCCGATTATAAGATACACAGTTTTCTCTGCTTTCAAATCTTTCTGTTTGAACCCGTCGAACTGGAACTTATCAATTATTGGTAATATTAATTATTTGGAAAACAAAAGGTCCTGGAATGGCGTATTTTTTAATCAACAGCATTGTCCTATATTAGTTATAAATAAAGTTGAATTCTTTGATTCGCTGTTTTACGTCATGCCCGCTAACAAATTGAAAACTGTACCTATACGCCTTATTTTTAGTCCAGATTTTTAGTATTCGTATTGTTATCTTAGAAAGTCTTACTGATTAAAATACTACAATAGGTTACAATTCGACAATTTAGTAGTGTCAACAATGTGATTATGACCCGTGTATATAGCATATTAATCCTGAATACACCGTTTGTTGGTGCGCCTGTCAGATGCGGAACGTACAGATAAGGTAATAGGTAACAGGTGAATATACTATTGGTATCGGTATCGGACTCGACCCGAAACTTCTTAATTATTGGCAATATTAATCACGTGGAAAACAAAAGGGGCTGGAGTGGTGTAATTTTTAATCTACACCTTAGTACTATATTAGTTATATATAAAGTTGAATTCTTTGATTCGTCGTTTTTACGTGATGACGGCTGACTAATTGGACCTCGTAATTTTAGTATTATAGATTTGCCATTTACAGTCTTCCAAATTAAATAATATTCTTTATCAATACTTTTCTATATATTTTTGCACTTGCATATATAGTAAGTCATATTCCGTTTATCTCAATTTAGACATTTGTTTTCAAATTTAGTAATGACCGTCTATTTTTAATTTTATCTATCTAAACTAATTTTATTTTAAACTTTTTTTTATTTAAACTATTTTTAACATTGATCTTTAACTTACTTGCTATTTAAGAACCATTTTTTTTTAACAATAGAACATATATACAATATATACACAAAGAGTGAAACAATATAGTTCATTTTAAATCCCACTGTTCAGAATCAATGTCCAAATTAAGCTCCGTAATGTTCCATATTTCTACGTTCTCCATTCTGTGTACTTCTTTCTCCTTTCTCCGTTCTGCATGCTCCTTTTCCATTCTCCTGTCTACTTTCTCCATTTTATTTTCTCGCTTCTCCTTTCTCTATTTTCCTTTATCGATAATCCTTTCTCCGTAGTACTTTCTTCTTTATCCTTTAGAATATATTTTACACACTTATTTTCTTTTCAAACTTCAAGAACACTATTCTTCGGGAAACTACTCGCTTTATGGGTACCTTGGATCTTTTCCACTTGCCTCCACCATTTCTGTTATGCAGGAAAGACGGGGAAAAGGCTGACTAAGGCAGTTGCCTCCCCTTTCCCGTTGAAGGGAATATGTGTAGTAGGTCTGCTGTTTACATGTCTGTGTTCTCTATTTTAACTACAACA
>CM034351.1:97277122-97356877 GCA_019925275.1 Mytilus edulis | reverse complement strand
ATTATGACAGCCAGCATTCTGGTATCACTCGTTGCTGTAGTGTCATCTTTCAAACTGGTACCAGCATTGACTATCTATAAAGCAGTTTTTTCAGCAACATCTATGTCTATTCATTAAAATATTTATACGTAAATATGTTAAATCTCAAACGGATTCATATATATTTTCTCCATTGAAGCTACTGTTATTCATCAGGTAAGTTTTCTCTTCTTGACATCAATAGTTAACCAGTCCAAAATAATAAAAACAGTCTATTTTGAATTAAATTTAAGAAGAGAGTTTTCCATGTGAATCTGAAATATCCCAATCTTGAAAATAACGATAAGTTCTGTCTGTAAAAGATTTCTTGAAGAACGTTCATTTGTGTATATTTTACATACTTTTTTTTTTATTTTATCGTACATATAATTTTGTTTATAAATAACCTTGCTTCATATAACAAAGCCATGTTAATTTTTTCAGAATGAATATTCCCTGGTTCTGTTTTTTCATCAATATCTTTGTATTGACCGATGGCCTAGCTGAGCCGATAAAATGTTCGGAAGCAGAATCTGATCTCACGAAATACATAAATTGGCAGATGGAGATTTATAATGCTGGACGTAACAGTCCCTCACCACAGAAATGCCAAAGTACGTTAAATAAAACATTATTTTCTTTTTTGCTCCCAATTACATAAGTTGAATGAATCCTGAATGGCTAATTACATTATCCTCAACCAACTGGCATTTAACCATTCTGTTGATAAACTGTCCTAAATGTTCAACTTGTCATTGAAATTCTCTTTTCTCTTCTCTTATTCAAGACTGGTCAATTTGTTCATATTTCAGGACGGTCCCAATTTGGGTAGGACGAAAAACTAAAACGAAATTATATCTGATCAAAGTACCTTGACATTGAATAAAACATATAGAGTTGTTTGTGCTTTAAAGAACAAAATATTTGAGGAAATACTAATGCAATTATTTTGAATGATGATTTTTATTGGACTTTGACAAATTTTTGGAAAGGTTAGATAACACGTTCAATCAGAAAGTTATCATTTTGAATAATGAGTTTTAAATGTAATTTCTAAAAAAAAAAAGAACAAAAAGACACATTTTGTGCATCACAATGTTTCTTTTGTTAATATTTAAACCATTCAGAAGCTTACAAAAAGAATAAATACGTCTTGTGTATATGTTTGAAATCGGGAGTAGAACTATAATGTCAAATTATTTAGATACAATAGACGGCGTAACAGATTCACAGTTTTTTTTAATTAAGATATTTCTTAGCCAAAATGAATACTAAATGGAATTAATTTAAATAGATAGCATAAAACTATAGAAAAATAAAATGAATTTTATGCCTGGCCTTCATAAAAAAAACTGTTTACCTAGTGACGCACATTAAAATCAATTTGTACCGGAAAATCTGCGTTTTACAAAGGACAAGCTTTAAATTCAATACAGATATCTCATAAATCTACTTAGATTCTAGAATTTTCATAAACAATTGTTTGACATCTTAAACAATAGATAGTCGGGGCTTTAGCTTGTTTGTATTATACACTGCATTATACTCTAATAAAGGCAATAGTAGTATACCGCTATTCATATGTGTCGTAAATAGATTGAGTTACAATCTAGAACCGAGGTAAACACAGAAACACTGAAGTGCAGCTTTATGGCAATGTTTTATATGCCGCTAAAATTACAAGATAACATGACAGGAATAATGTACAAATAAATGCAATAACACTAAGGAAAGAGAAAAACATAAATTTAAATATAGATATAATAGTACATTTCAACATGTTAACAACAGAATAACAAAAATACCTAAAATTAATTTAGGACAGTACACAAAAACAGCATACTAGAATTAATCAACCAATGTATCAACGCCATAAAAAGTGACGTCACATGTTAATTTCAAAAATTGGACATAAATTGAGACTAGGTTTGTTATGTTATAAGATGTATTTTATAACAATTACAATAATATCAATATAGAATTTTGTTAATAGCTAGTTGCTAACTGTACTATCTAACTTAACATCTAATATAATTTAATTTAAAGTAATCAAAAGAAAAAAAAAAAATTGTAAACTATGTAATAGTTTCAAAGTCAATAAACCATGATGAGGGGTTTTACATTAATCCCTCATCTTAAACAACTCAATCACAAACTAATCTATAGAGATAAGAAGTACCAATGCTTATACAACTTCATTCATAATACCATTGACCAACCACTAATGGCTCCCCAGAAATTGACCTAATCCCAAACTAATATATGTTAACTAAGAAAAAGTTTCAATGTCGATAAGACCATTACTGAGGGGTGGTGCCAAATAATCTCCATGGTAATTAGATGTGCCAATGCAAATACGACTGTTTAAAATATCATTGACCTACCACTTGTTGTTTACCATAAACTTGCCTAATTCTACAGTTAATAAATTTTTTGACACAGCATTCTCCTCGATGCGAGACAAAAATCATCTATTAAATTTAAAAAAAAAAAGAAATAATTATAACAAAAATATCGAACTTCAAGGAAAATTAAAAATGGAAAGTCCTTTATAAAATGACGAAATCTAAATCTGAAACACATCTTACAAATGGAAAAAAACTGTCATATAACTAACTTTTTCATTTAAGTGATAAATTGACTATTTGGATATTTACTGAACATTTTTGCATTAAAAGATGCTCTCCATATTTCATAGTTTCTGTGAAAAAACTAAAAATATTCGTAAAATTATCTTTCAAGGGCAATAACTCTTATTTAAGTGATCAATTGATGATATTTTTCATGCTAATTTATTTTTTTAGGTCGTACTTTGCTGTATTGTGTTTTGCCAAGTTCTCTCTGTCTTAGTTTTTGTACCAAAGAAAAAACATTTTTTCAGAGTATAACACTTATTGGTGATCATTTGATGATTTAAATCAATTAACTTATCTTTAAGTCTTACTTTTTTATGTTTTTCGTGTTGGTCTTTAAGGGCAGACACTCTTAGAGAAGATTAATTAACAATGTCTGTCATGATGACTTATCCGATGGTCTAACTTTTCTGTATTCCTTATCAAAAAATTCTGAATTGGACTTAAAAACTTAACGAACATGTTTTTCAAGGGCAATAACTCTTATAAGGGGATCTATTGAAGTGTGTTTTACTTTGCTGAACATTTTTTATGCATAAAATTCCTCTTGATCTAAAATAACTTTAAAGATGTAAACCAATTACTGAGAAATTTCATCAGAATTTATATTGCAGGGACAATAACTCTAAATAAGGGTGTCCAATTAAATTGAAAAATCAGAAACAAATAGATCTTTAACTTCTGATTTGGTTAACTGTCAGTTTTGTCTTATTGCTTTAGTTTTTTAAAATATAAATTAAAAACTATTTTTACCTATTTTTTCACCATGACGTGTTTGCATGTTGATTGACTGAAATACAAAAGACAAACTTAATACTAGCTACAATAAGGATTATTCGTCTCAAGTTTAGTTCATCTAAGATTTGCTATTATATCATTACTTTACAGTTAGATTCGAGGAGGTGTTTCAGCATTCAAATTGGTTATATTAATTAAATCTAGTTATAACATTTAAGAGTTTTAATTGTAGCCAGTTTTACTAATTACGTAGTAAAATATCACTGACAATTATGAAAACAAATAAACCAACATCTATTTTTTCAGATATGTTGAAAGAGAGGCCAGCTTTCTTTGTGTTTGTGAAGGCCAACAGTGTTTCGTTTACTGGACATGACATTTTGAAATTTGACGATGTGAGAACAAACATAGGGAATCACTACAACGCATCCACAGGATACTTTACAGCTCCAAAACTAGGGTTGTATGAAATATCTTGCCTTTTGTTTGGATTTGGAACCTCCGCAGTTACCTTCCAGATACACAAAAACAGTCAGATTTTTGGCTATGGATATACACCAGGTAGAGAATGGAATTCGAATACTGTGTCTCTACTGATGGAGTTAAAGAAAGGAGACAATGTATATGTCAAGCATCGACATCCAAACAGGAAAGAAACCGTCCAAGGCACTCAACATTCATATTTTTCTGGCCGTCTTCTACAATAAAGTATCAAATGACTAATTAAGATGAATCATAGTTCTTTGTAGAAAAAATAGTTATCAAACTTGCAAGATTTAAGGGTGATAGCATTTATCAGTTTTGTCAAATTGAGCATTCTTACCTAACCAGTAACTCGGATAATCTCTCGACCGTAATCGTAACTTGGATAAGAAAAACGGTTTTGGTAGCAATACACAGTTAGGAAAAAACTTAAAATTGACACTCATAATTTTTAAACACCGTCTTTCCCCTCCTGTCTAACAAAGAAGGCTTTATATATGTGTTAAGCATGTATATACTTATAGAAAGAGAATCGTCCATAGATTTGATTTCTAATGGTCATAAGGGTGAAATATAATTCCTTTTGGGTGTAGCCATGGCAACAATCTGCATTTCTTAGATACAAAATATAGCAAAAAAGGGGAGTGAACATGTCACAAAAGTCTCCAAAATTTGATCTAAAGGAAAATTTCAATCAATTACAGTGATACCTTTCCTAAATCTATAGGTTTATATCTATGAAGTGGTCCAAAAAAATCAAATGCATTTCTGCTCGTTTTTTCATAAAAATGAATTGAAAAGATCGAGCGCAAAATCTTTGTTGATAAACACTACACTAATTTTATGGACCTATGGACGGTACGGATAGGGAAATACAGACTGTCAATCATATAAATGGGCTATAAAACATGTTAAAAACAATCTAAATGTTCATATAAACCCACTAAGAAGGCTATATTATTCTTCAATTATCTAAAAATCAATTTTATTGTACAAAAACCTTCATATTTAAAAAAATTCACAGGTCCATAATGCGAAACCAAACTTCTAACTGTGTATTGCTACCTTTGGTATTTGTCCAAATTGTAGTTAAAACACTTGCAAAACGGGTCGTCCTTTTGACTCATTTTTGATGTACAAATTAGAAGCAATGTGTAACATATATAGCGACATTAAATCCGATGCCTTAGGTAGAGGAAGAATTTTTACATTTTTTTTTATTTTTGTCAAATAATCCTTGCAACAACTCTTTGTGGTATTAGTAAATTAACTCTTTCCCTATCAAATAACCCCCTCGTTACATTGATTATTGGTTCATTTGCTATTATCCTGGACATGTTTGAACAATTTTCCACTAGACGTTAAGCAAGCAACAATGAATCAATAAACCATGTAAAGAAAAATATAGTGTTAGGTTATACAATTAAAAAAACCCTATACATTGTACACATTTATTAATGTAATATATATCATCTAAACTGTTTCTTTTTGTATTTTTTTTTTAATTAGCTTGTGTTTTATTTTTATTCATAAATGGCTTTCATCCGTTTGAATGGTTTTACACTAGTAATTTTGAGGCCTTTTGTAGCTTGTTGTTCGGTGTGAGCCAAGGCTGCGTGTTGAAGTCCGTACATTAACTTATAATGGTTTACTTTTTATATTGTCATTTGGATGGAGAGTTGTCTCATTGGAACTCACACCACATCTTCCTATATCTATCTAGCAAGTACCCGGAATCTAATATCACTTATGTTATGACTGCTCTGAAATTGTATAAACTTGGTCCAATCAGTGGTCCGCTGAACTATCTTCAGTTAATTATCAACAACAATTACAGCCAACACTCGTTCATAATTTGTTACTGTAGCATCATCTTTTAAACTGGTACTAGTGTGGAATATATATCAGTTTTCCCAGGGACATCTATACCTTACAGTTGAAAAAATGACATATACATGTCCATTAGTCTCAAACAAGTCCGTAGTACTTTTGTATACTACCTCTCCTTTTCTTCATAAGGTGAGTCTCCTTAAAAACGAATGAACCGTCAACTCTTTTTAATTTTCTCCGTTATACAAGTTATTTATCATGACCGGTTTATTTGACAATATTCATCTAAAACATAAAAAAAATAAAAAGTGTCTAAAAGCGTATAAGTTCACAAGTCCAAGATAATGTGAGCTATGAATTATTAAGAGCATTTCATACGTATCAGGCCTATTTTCATTCCAGGTCATATGCTGAATTTCGAAATCTAATTAGAAAAAAAAGTTGTTGATAACTGTCTCCTTGACATACATTTACTTTTGTTTATACATATAGTGTTATACAATAAGAATTCAAAAATAAAACTAGTACCTTTATACTTCATATGTTGTTTTTTTTAATGTAAAGTCTGGTTAGATTCTATTAAATATGGTATCAAATAGAATTGTCACAGGTTTTTTTTTTTTATTTGTTTATTATTTTGTTGTAACGCATATCATTTGAGGAAGGACTGAACAACACAATAATTCACGAATGTTTGTAGGTCATGAGTTTATAGTCATGAGGGAAATATTTTACTTTGTTTTAATTTTGTAGATTCCTTGGTTTTTTCAAGGATTTGTATAGTTACTATACAAATCCTTGGTTTTTTTAATCAGGTTATGATTTTGTGTGAAGCATGCTGACGAAGGGATTATATGAATGTATTATTTTTATTCTTGAAGTTTACAATATATTTCATCCACCTGATTGTGTATTATTCAATTCGGTTGATATACCTCTTAACTTTATGAAAAATAAGTTATAATTGTGTTTTCGTTTTTTTTTTATTAAATGAAAACACTTTAAATAAAAAAAAATATAACAAAATCAACAAATCAGTTTGTTAAAATTGGAATTTGACCAGAAATGACGTCACAATTTTTTTTTTTAAATCGTAGTTTAATATGAAATACAAACTGAAAAATCACAAGTGACAAATACTTTTGACCATGTTCTGAACTTTAAATAAATGTTTAAGGAAATGTTTTTTTCCTGTTTTATAATTGCGCAACATAAAACGGAAAGACAAACCTGATAGATGAACTGCATATATCTTCTACAAGGCTGTACATATACTATAAAAGATTCAGACAAATCATTATTTTGACAATATGAAATGCAACAAATTGACAAATTTTTAAAATGTTTGAACTGATATTAATTTTGTTTGTGGTAAGTGCGACTTCACAAGCTGAAGGCTGCAAATTTGATGATGTCATTCAGGAGAAAATTGAAGGTATTTTTCATTTTTATACAAAACAATTATTCGGTCATTTCAAATTTGAATGTCAAATATTTCTTGTACTTAATCGATGATTTATAAAACCACTGAAAAGTAAAGAGTAAAAACTTAAAATTAAAGATAGCCTTGTATAAGTATAAAAAAGAAGATGTGGTATAATTGTCAATGAGACAACTCTCCACAAGAGACTAAAATGACACAGAAATTAACAACTATAGATCACTGTACGGCCTTCAACAATGAGCAAGGCCTATACCGCATAGTCAGCTATAAAAGGCCCTAAAATGAAAATGTAAAACATTTCAAAAGAGAAAACTAACGACCTTATTTATGTACAAAAAATTAACGAAAAACAAATATGTAACACATAATCAAACGACAACCACTGAATTACAGGCTGTTCACCTGGGACAGGCACAAAGTCATACAGACAGATTTTGGTGGGGTTAAACATGTAAGCGGGAACCTAACCCTTCTCCTAACCTGGGACAGTGGTATCGTAGTACAACATAAGAACGAACTATTAAAATCAGTTGAACATGGCTTTACTCATCAGATGGACAAAAATACAAGTTAACGTGGCCGGGTACTTATACATCCTAACAACAAAAAGACAGTTATCTGACAGTTAGTTCAAAGCCACTAAACACTTATATAAAAAAATCATGCATCTAAGACTAAATTATCAATCCGTACACATAAGGTATCGGAAGGCAATACTATGAATTGAAGATATAATTGTAATTGTTCCAACTAAAACTATGAATTGAAGATATAATTGTAATTGTTCCAACTAAAACTATGAATTGAAGATATAATTGTTGTTGTTTCAACTAAAATTATGCCTTAAAAAGGTGTCTTTAACTTTGCATATAACTTTACCAATGACATCATTGATATTAAAGGAACATACGTTAGATTAATACACCGTGCGCAATTTATACAATTTTCATGACAATTTATTTATTAAGGTTATACCCACAAAAATCATTTTGTAACTCGAATATCGGAGTATATATTTCATTGAAATACTCATAGGTAGAATGAATGTAAAGTTGTGATCAATGCACAATATTTTGTGGTTAGTTAAAGAAGAGATAAAATCTGGAAAATTGATATATAATAATATATATCATGCCAACCACATAAGGTTTTTAAATCTTTCTGTTTCTTTTTTAAGAGTGTTCATGAAAACAAAATGTATTGCCTAGAAGGATGATAATATATACTTAAGAGCCATTCAATTCGATACAATTAGAAATAGCATAACAAGTCTGAATATAAACTAATACGTCGACATGATAAAAGCATGACATAACTAACAAGTAATATCAAAACCTAGGGAAAATGCGTAGCAAAAATTTAGTTCTTTAAATTTCTACTTTATTTTTATTTAAAAGGTGTTTAATAAAAAGAATAGCTAATCTAATAATTGTAAAATAGTCACAAGGGGGGACAGTCAAACGCATAGATAGAAAATAAACTGACAACGTAATGGCTAAAAATAAAAAGTACAGAAGACACAACATAGAAAACTTAACAAACACTAACAACTATTAACTCATCACAGATACTATACGAACATTCTTGAATATTTGTGTTGTTCAGTCATTCTTTAAATATGTTTCCATACTTAAAAATATGTTTTTATTCTGTAATTGGTTTTCTATTGGATTCAATTATCAAATTTGTTATGTGAACTAAATCCAGCTATGTCATCCAAGATTAAAATGTATCCAGTTTTACTATTTTTGCATAATAAAACAAACAAATACATTTAATAACAAAACAACATATATTTTTTTAGATATGTTGAAAGAAAGACCAGCATTCTTCGCATTTGTCAAGGGTAATCATGTTACATTCACTGGTAATGACATTTTGAAATTTGGTGATGTGAAAACAAACATAGGGAATCACTACGACGCTACCACTGGACATTTTACAGCTCCAAAACCAGGATTGTATGAAATATCTTGTCTTCTGTATGGGGTAACAGCCTCCAGAGTCACCTTCCAGATAAACAAAAACAGTCAGGTTTTTGCCTATGGATTTACACCTGGCAGAGAATATAATTCCAACACTGTATCTCTACTGATGGAGTTGACAAAAGGAGACAAGGTATATGTCAAACATCGAATTCCAGGAAGGAGTGAAACTGTCCAAGGCAACAAACATTCATATTTTTCTGGCCGTCTTCTGCAATAAAGTATCAAATGACTTAATCGAAAAGCTTCAATAAAACTTGCTGTTCTTCTTTATGCTGCCTTGTTTTCAGTCTTTTTTTCCAAATGCAATCTGATGGAAATAAATACCCTATGTCCACCCTTGGATTTGAAGGATCTAACGTTCTGTTTTACATTTTATTTAAAAGACCCTTTCGGACACTCTGGATTTGTCATAACGATGAAAGAGAGTTTCTATGTCCACCTTTTGATTTAAAGGATCTGACGTTCTGTATAATATTCTGTTCAAAAGACCCTTTGGAACACCCTGAATTTGTCATAACGATGAAAAAAGAGACCCCTATGTCCATCCATTGATTTAAAGGATCGGACCTTCTGTTTTACATTCTGTTTAGAAGACCTTTTGGAATTCACTGGCTTTGTGATAATCATACACACCTTCATACACTTGATGGCCGATGTTCTTATAACCAGAACAAAAACTAAATCAATCTTGTGAGATTCGTGACGCATGGACACAGGATCTGTATTTTAATGATATTGGTCCATATTTTACATACTTGTGAATACAAACCGTTTGAGGTAAGATTCAGGAGTACAGTGGAGATAACTTCTAACCTCTCATCAAATCTGTCAGAATCTGTCAGGAGAACTGTTCTAGGACAGTATGTAGAACTGTCATTCTGACACCTTTAATACAGTTCTAGCTAGAACAGTGGGGTTCGTGTTGCTTATTCTTTAGTTTTCTATGTTGTGTCATGTGTACTATTTTTTGTCTGTTTGTCCTTTTCATTTTTAGCCATGGCGTTGTCAGTTTATTTTCGATTTATGAGTTTGACTGTCCCTCTGGTATCTTTCGCCCCTCTTCTAGAACTGATTGAGACAGTTCTACATAGAACTGATCCTGGCAGTTCTAAATAGAACTGATCCTGACAGTTCTAAATAAAACAGATCCTGACAGTTCTACCCTAGAACAGTGTTAGACAGTTCTACCTAGAACTGACAAAATCGTTGGTCAGTTCTACGACTATAGTAGTTCTAAGGCTAGAACAGTTCTACGATTAGAACTGATTTGGTCAGTTCTATGGCTAGAATTGATTTAGACAGTTCTATCCATATAACAGCTTAAGAACGTCATTTAGAACTGTTTTATAATCCTGACAGGTTTGGTCAGTTCTACGGCTAGCAAAGTTTTGACAGTTCTGCTGACAGTTCTACGGTAAGCACTGATTAGGTCAGTTCTGCTGACAGTTTACGGTTAGAAGTGATTTTGGTCAGTTCTGTTGACAGTTCTACGACTAGAACTGATTTGGACAGTTCTACCTAGAATAGTTTTAGACAGTTTTACCCTAGAACTGATCCTGACAGTTTATAACAGTTCTATGACAGATTATTTTGACAGTTCTAATGAGAGGTTAGAAGTGATCTCCACTGTATATCAGCAATAACAAATCCAGCACGATTCCAACCACATCTTATCTTGTGAAAATACAGGTTTGTGTTGTTGTAATGTCCTTTCAACACATGACTTGCACATATCATACAAATTAGAATCCAATAATTGATACATGGTCTGAAATTCAATACAGAAATGGTAATAATAGATCGATAGAAATAGGGTAGCAGTGTTGACATAACAAATTTTCACACACCCTTTTTAAAGTAAAACAATAAAAATACCGAATTCCAAGGAAAATTCCAAGACGGAAAATCCCATATCAAATAGCAAAATCTTAAACACATCAAACGAAAGGAAATCAACTGTCAAAGGATTTCCTTGTGTAGGAAATGGCGGATAGGATCTGGTCTTTTAGCTATATAAACATCTATCGTGTATGACAGTCGCATAACATTCCATTATATTGACAACAATGCGTGAACAGATATAAAATGTAAAAATGTAAAAAAAGGGGTACATCAATCAACATTGTGTTATTATCACTATAAAAACAACAAATTTGTCAAGAATCAAAGCACTGTAAGTGCTGTAGGCAGTTAACCAAAAACCAAGGCAAACGTAATTATGAAAACTGTGTCAATGTTGCTTCAATTGTTTTTTAAATGAATATAAATGAACATAATTATTTAATGAATTAATTATTTAGGCAAATGGTTTATATTTTATCAAGGTTTTCAAAAGCAACGCAATATCAATGTATATGTTTTATCGTGAGTCTGCAGTGGTACAAGTTCGCAATGATTGCAGTTGTTCTAGTTGGTAGTTAACGTTGGTATTAGTTGACTGCTAGTAGTACAAGTTGACTTAGTACGAGCTTGTAATAGTATGAATGGACTTGCTTCCCTGGAAAGAAAACTGAGTTTGTGTTAGACACAAATCAGACAAATGTTTACTACTACAGGGATCAAAGGGGAGGTCTGACAGACATGCCCATAGTAAATGTAAATGACCCCTACTTTCACGCCAAGTCCATTATGTCTAAGATTGGAATAAAATGACAGGTGATTATAAAACAGTTGGTCAAACATTCTTGGGCTTGAAAGATTTATGTTTTCTTTAAAATGAGACATAAATGAAAATTTTTAAAGGATCAGAAATTATTCAAAATATAATTAAGTTAATTCTTTGAACCTACTCATTTTTTGCATCAATAAATTTATTTTATAATAAACAAGAAATAATTGTAACAGGATGCTGTGACGAAGTCTTCCAAACAAAGCTCCCATAATAATTCATTCCCATGGTCGCCTGACATTGGGCAAAGTCTAGTACACATTGGTTAGGTCTAGTAAAGTGATATGCATATGTGACGCCTAGGAGATTGACCTTGTATTTCATTCAAATCTTTTTGAAAAGACGAACAGGGATACATATGGTTTAGGAGTTGGTATCTCAATCGTTTACAAGTTCTCAAACACACACAGGAGGGGGTTGGGTGATCACAAGGACTACCCCTATATTTCATTTGATTTTTTATATTGTACAATACATAAGTATATATGGTTTAGGGGTGGAGATCCCGACCGTTTTCAAATTCTCAAACAGGAGTGGGTGGGGTGACCCCAAGGACTCCCCTATATTTCATTTGATTTGTTATATTGAACAATACATGAATATGTATGGTTTAGGTTGGGAAACGTATCTGTTTCCAAGTTAGCAAACAGGAGGGGGTAGGGTGATCCCAGGGACTCTCCCTATATTTCATTTGAATAGTTATATTGTCCTTTACATGAATATATATGGTTCAGGGGTGGGAATATCGACCGTTTGCAAGTTCTCAAAAAGGAGGGGTAGGGTGACCACAGGGACTTCCCCTATATTTCATATGATTTGTTATATAGTCCCATACATGAGTATATGTGGTTTAGGGGTGGGAATCTCGACCGTTTCCAAGTTCTCAAACAGGAGGGTGTACAGTGACCCCAGGTGATCCCCCTATACTTCATTTAATTTGTTATATTGTCCCATACGTGAATATATATGGTTTAGGGGTAGAGATCTCTACCGTTTTCAAATTCTCACACGGGAGGGGATTGGTGACCCCAGGGACCTCCCCTATATTTCATTTGATTTGTTATTTAGTCCCATACATGAATAAATATGGTTTAAGGGTGGGGATCTCGACTGCTTCCAAGTTATCAAACAGGAGGGGGGTACAGTGGCCTTAGGGACTACCCTTATATTTCATTTGATTTGTTATATTGTCCCATACATGAATATATATGGTTTAGGGGTGGGGATCTCAACCGTTTTCAAGTTCTCAAACAGGAGGGGTTGGCTGACCCCAGGGACTCCCCTATATTTCATTTGATTTGTTATATTGTCCCATACATAAATATATATGGTTTAGGGGTAGGGATCTCGACCGTTTCCAAGTTCTCAAACAGGGGGACCCCAAGGACTTCCCCTATATTTCATTTGATTTTTTATATGGTACAATTCATGAATATATATGGTTTAGGGATGGGGATTTTGACCGTTTCAAAGTTACCAAACAGGAGGGGTTGGAGTGAGCCCATGGGTTTCCCCTATATTTCGTTTGATTAGTGATATTGTCCCATACATGAATAAATATGGTTAAGGGGTGGGGATCTCGACAGTTTCCAAATTCTCAAACATGGGGAATACATAAATATATATGGTTTAGGGGTTGGGATCTTGACTGTTTTCAAGTTCTCTAACATGAGGGATTTTGGTGACCCCAGTTCTCAAACAGGAGATGGTAGGGTGACCCTAGGGACTCCCAATATGTTTCATTCAATTTGTTATATTGTCCCAAACATGAATATATATATATTTATTCATTAAATAAAATAGTAAAATAAGTAAAAAGTTAACAGTTCCATTCTATCGATTTCATCCTTCCATTGGGACTCTTCAGGATAACTGATGTAGTGTCGCTATAAGCGACGTCGTCAAGGAGGTTTGTGACGTTCCGGCATTGTTCGTTATGAAAATTCTCTGGATTTAATTTCGATCGGAACGTTGTTATGAAATAACGTTCCATCTCTTTTCTATATGCTTCATCCCGTCTACATTTAAAATAGGCATTATTTGAAATTTGAAATGAAGTCTTGCGGAGATTCAAGATGCGGTGTTTGCGGTCAAGATATAAAGTATTTAGAAACGGGTAAAATGAAATCATTTAAAGATGGCAAAAAATTCATGTGAACGCCAATATGACTTGTAAGACAACAAATCTTATTTACTGCATCATAATCCGGCGGCTACAAACATATTTCAGACGAATTGTGCACATCCTGCTACAAGCATGAAATTTGGCATAGACCTTCCTCAACTATTACTCTTTTATTTCAGATAGGGAGGCATTTGAAAAATATATCTCAGTAAAATCCAAAATGGCGGACATCATACTTAAATCAGTCCTATATCGAAGGCTAGTATGTGAAAAGGTGTTATTATCATGCCACTAACATAATATTTGGTACCAACCTTTGTTATATACTACTTTTGGATATATGATATAGATAAGATGTCTTCAAAAACCCTACTTCCGGTAAAATCCAACATGGCGGATATAGTACTAGAATAAGCTTATTTTTAGGGAGGGTAATTGAAATGTGTTTTAATGTATTGGTACTATCATTACATTGAACAGGAACCTTTCTTTTGTGCTTCTCATGGATACAATGTATAAGACATATCTCTTTAAAAACCTTACTTCCGGTAATATCCAGTATGGCGGACATAGAAATATCAATTTTCTATTTTAATATTTAACTTTTTTTCAAAATCTAAAGAAAATGTTTTTTGTTTGTTCTTTGTTTTGCTTGTCATTAAAATATTGGCTTCTAGTTATCCTCAAAACCACTAATTTTATTCTGTTGTAAATTTTTAAATCACACTTCCGGTTAAAAAAAAACAATATGGTGTAAATTTCAAAAATGAGTCCTCAATCAATATCTTGGATTTAAAGTTTTAGATAGATTGGTTAAAACAAAATAAAATTACTGAAGTACTAAAACATTTTTCAAATTACTACTATTTGGCTTAAAATACATGTTTATTCACAGTATACATATATATGTATACTGTGAATAAACATGTATTTTAAGCCAAATAGTAGTAATTTGAAAAATGTTTTAGTACTTCAGTAATTTTATATATATATAAGCAGTGAACGGGAGACCCGACTTTCCACATTAACAACGACCGCGACATCCTATGTATCTGTATCTGTATCTCTATGAATACGTTGTCAATACCAATTCTGGCTTTAATATAACGGTTTGAGAGAGCGCCGCCGATTTATTGACGAGGCGTAAGAGTTGATTTGACGCTTTCTACGCTTGATGCGCGCACTACAGTGTCGACACGATCGCTGTCTTTACAAAGAATGAGTTTGAGTATTGTGATGTTTTGCTTAGTGGAATGTCAAAACACTTAGAGTGATTCTTTACTTGCTTTTCCACAATATTTGTTGGGTGGTATTCTTCGAACTTCTTGGCAGTTATGTTTCTCTTAGGACGTCTTTTTTTGAGAATTTTTTCTGGTTTAATAGCGGGAATCAGTCCCTAAACCACTTTGTACATAAATATCAACTTCTAGCTTGTTCGTCTTGCAATTGTCTGGAGGTCTTGTAGTTCCAGTTGGGCAAGCATATTGGAGACACATCCGTCCTCTCTTAAATTGTAATCTATGGTGATAAATCTTGCCGATTGACGTTGTATCATTTCTAGCTTATTTATGTTTGTTACCGTGTAGGGGTCCAATACTATGGCTCCATATTCCATCGTTAATGAACGAGCGAGATGTAAGCTGGGTTTTTTTTTTTTGCAATCTTGTGTGCAGTATTTCATGTTTCTTCTTTGAAAGCCTTGTGTTGAATTTGCTTTCTTTGCCACGTTTAATATGTGGGTGGTCCATTTGAGGTCTTCCGAAATTTGTAGGCCTAGGTACGGGTTATGCTTGACTTGTTGTAGTATGTGTCCATTTAAACTGTAGATTTTATGGCTTTTGTTTCTGATGCATATGCTTAGGATGTAGCATTTTTTAGCATTGAACCGCATTCCCCAGTACATCCACAATGTACAAGCTTCTGACAAAATAATGAGGCCTTAGAAAGAATTATTTAAAATTTATCCTCTTTGTCCCTTCGCCATCCATTAGCGCCTGAAGTGGGTAGCATAAGAGTCAGTTCCAAGCTCGTCCCCCTAAACACCTGCTTTTATTATATTGCACGTTTTACATGCTGGAAAAAACTAGACCAAGTTGAGAGAATACCCTCAATTAGTCTTCCCTTTTGCGCAAATAGTTATTTTCTTGATTCGTTAACTGTGTTTACCCCATCTGATAAGTTTGTGTGATCTTACAGTTAAACCTCGGTGATTTAGGCTGATCAATCATCATTCATTATGCCAAAGTCACATCTTCAAATGCCATCAATGTCTCCCACGCAGTCTTTTTTTCCTTTTCAAGCAATCAGAGAACCATATATCAACTGGTAAAGACATGGATCACAATAAGTGTGTGTAATCACTCATTGCCAGGTGCATTTGAAAGGTCATTGATATATATTTATCCAAAGCTTTTTGCCTTCCTAAACACAATCCATAGTTTCTGTCACGGAATACATAACAGTAACGACTATTCGAATCATGACTCGTGCAAGTTCGTGTTTCATTGCATCAGACACATGCACCATGATTCTATTGTCGTCTCATAATGTGAATATTGTGATAATCTTGAAATACATCTCGAGGTAAGTAAGATAGAATATCATGAACATTTGTTATAAGAAGCAAAAGCTACATTTAGGGGAAAGGGAATACACAGACGAATCCAGAGTCAAAACAAGATTACGACAATAAGAAAGAACTTTTAAGTTTTCATTCGCAACAGCTTGCTCAATAGATTTTGAGAAAAAGGTAGTTGTGGCAACAATTGCTCAGGATGTTCTATGTTATCCACCACATGGTGATGTTTCAAGCTTAGCATCATGTTCACATGAAGAGGCTGACACTTGAATCAAGATGCAAGTGTCTGATGCAGTGCAACACAGACTTAACTGAGTCATGACTCGAACAGTCGATACTTATGTTGCTCTCATTGCTGTTTCACATAGGGGCAGACAAACTGTGGCTTGCATTTGGAAGTGGGAAAAGCTTCAGATATATTTCTATCCATGACCTTTCAAATACACTAGGCATTGAGAGATTACACGTTTGCTGGAAAAGGAACTGCGTTGGTGACATGGATGGTGTTTAAAGATGTGACTCTATCATTTAGAATGATGATTGATCAGCCAACATCACCAGATGGGGCAATATGCGCAATTGTTTCTACATAGGCGGTAATGGTAACGTTTTCTTCTGTTGCTCAGCCCATATCATAAACTTGAATATGTATGATGGCTTGTTTCGAAGCTGAGACATTTTTACATATGTGGTTAAATTTTCGGGGTACGAAGTGTGATTAATTTTTCCGTAAATTAGCAAACCCCGAGTATCCTTTTGCGATGTGGCTCCTCATGGTAAAAAATCCCATTTTTGACACAATAAGTTCTTTAAAAATTTAATACTTTGAACACATTTAATGGCTCCATAGTTTTTACACATTTATTCTGTGTTCCCTTACTTTCTAAATTAACACAAATGGTTCAGCTTAGTCATTTGTTTATCATAGAAATGTGTCAAATATCACTACACAGAGATTTTTTGTTTACACGTGACTTTTGAGTTCCTCATTTCAAGGCGCATTAGGGATATTGTCCCAGATATGGATTTGACAATGTCATTGATAGAACGATACGTGGTTTTGTTGTAAGATCGATTAAACTTATCAGATGGGATTAACGAAGCCAAAAAAATGTGTTTTTGGAAGAGGACATACTTATTGAGGCTATTCCCACGACTCGGTCTAGTCTTTTTCAGCAAGTAAAACGTGCAATATACCATGGCGGGTGATTATGAGTAACAAGCTTGGTATTGGTTCATATGCTAACTAGTCCATCGCATATGAATGACGAAGGGGAAAATATGATCCATGGGAACCCTTTTGGACAACTCTTTGTGAGGCCTCTTCACCTTATCAGGAGCTTGTACATTATAGATATAAGAAACAATACCACGAACTCTGTAAATTTGGTAAATAAGCTATCCGATTGTGAATAAACATGGATTTGCGGCCATAAATAAGTCATTCTAAAGATGTTTAAGAACTTTAGTGATTTTATTTTGTTTTAATCAATCTATCCAAAACTCTACATCGAAGATATGGACTCATCTTTGTAATTTACGCCATATTGGTTTTTTTTACCCGAATGTTAATTTTGTATTTAAACATATAAAGCAGAATAGAATTAGTGGTTTTGAGGATGACTTGAAGCCAAAAGTTTAATGACCAGCTAAAAAAAAACCATTTTATTTATATTTTGAAAAAAGTTGAATATCAAAATGAAAAATTGTCAATATTTTTATGTCCACCATATTGGATATCAACAGAAGAAAGGGTTTTAAAGACATATGTCTTATACATTGTATCCATGAGAAGCACCAAAGAAAGGTTCCTGCACAATATAAGGATAGTAGAAATACTTTATAACACATTTCAATTAACCTCCCTAAAATAAGCTTATTCTATATCCGCCATGTTGGATTTTACCGGAAGTAAGGTTTTTGAATACATCTTATTTATATCATATATCCAAAAGTAGTACTAAAAAAAACAAAGGTTTGTACCAAATATTATGATAGTAGCATGATAATAACACCTTTTCACATACTAGCCTTCGATATTGGGCTAATTTAAGTATGATGTCCGCCATTTTGTATCTGTATCTGTATAAGGAATTCCCTCCTTCAAAGGAGCACTTCTTTTCAGAATCGGTTTAAAAGTTCACAATATATATTTACAGGACTATATTTACAGGGGTCTTCGATATACAAAAAATGCAAAAATCTACGCCCGTGGGGTGAATGTTGACTACATGCAATGGCCCTTTCGTTTGTTTGACGGCAGAGCTTTCAAAAGTTCATTTCTTTTGGTATGTAATTCATAGCACAGTTTTCTATTTATATACTCTACTTTGAAGCAGTTGTCCTTACATTTGCATCTACAGCCACATGCGCATAATAATCTACTTGGGTCTAAAATAAGCTGTTTATTTATTACTAAGCTGGTTAGGTTAAAGCATTTATCACAGTTTTTAATGCTACGAAGAAAGCAGTCTTATTCATGCAGGTATGGTATACGAGTATTATTCAGAGATTTACAATCTAGAATAAAATGTTCAACAGTTTCTGAATTTTCATTGCAGAGAAGACAAGTTGGATCTATTGAATTTTGGTTAAATGCAGCCTTATTGCTTTGCAGATAATAAGTTCCTGTTAATAGTTTTAATTTTGGTTGTAGGCGGCTAATATCTTGTGTAGAGGTACCAACACTTGCAAGACATGGATGAATATTGTGTCATAGAATATTATTTGCAGATAAATTGCGAAGAGAGCTGAATAAAGATACTTTTGTCCTGAGTTGTTCATGCCAAACGTTGTCCACTGCCTTCTTAACATTTGCTTTCCATCTGTATCTACTGACCGGGTTCTGTATAAGTTCATGAGCTGATGGTAGATTATATTGTGCCAGTAAGCAACGTATTTTAGAGAACCAGTTTTTGGAGTTAAATCCTGATATCGAGAGTTGTCTTTCTGCCAGATCTTTTTCGACGGATGATTCCATACCACAAATCTTGTTGTATATGTTTAAGGCTGCTTTGTGTATAATGCCTTGGAGTGATATAGTATAAATAGCTGCATCCGCAGTGTTGTTGGGAAGCGACAAGATCTGTTTGATTGATTTTCGATAGAATACTTCTAGTCGCTCTAAATGTTTATTGTCTGGAAGGAGAATGTCAATTCCATAGATCAGAACTGGAAGAACATAAACGTTGAAGATGTGAAGACATGTTATTGGGTTTAGCCCGTTCTTTCCATGCAGACCAGCCCCCATCAGGCTATACATAGTTCGTCTTGCCTTTGAGATATTTTCATCAACATGGATGCTTATAGTTTTTTTTTTTAAATCAGAGCTGTGTTTTATGCCAATATGCACAGCTGAATCTGACTCATTCATTTCTATATTATTAATTTTGAAGTTGAAGCCTGTATCTTTTGAAGGTGGATCATGTTTTAATATAACACTTTTGGTTGGTTGGAGTGAGTATTTCTCTTGCATGCTGTAATTCTCAACCGTACTAATCATTGTTTGGAGGTCATTAGGAGAATTGGGCAACATCATCTGCGCAAGTCGGGGATCCACAGTATATATTTCCGATATAGGTACCAAGGACGCTGTTTTCTAATTGGTCCAATACATCATTGATGTAAACTTTGTACAGTTCGGTGCTTAATATCCCACCTTGTCTTACACCTTGTTGTACAGGGAATGGTTTTGACATTAGACCGTTCCATTTAATAGAGGTTGTGGCGTATGTACTCAGTTGGCGGATAAGTATCCAGAGGGTCCCACCTACTCCTGATAGAAAGAGTTTACGATATAAGCTGTTAAGATTGACAACATCAAATGCAGATTTGGCGTCTAGCAGAGCAACAAAAACAGGCATCTTTTGGTCCATTGATTCTGCTATGGATTCTAGAAGTATGATGGCACTGTATAGAGGAGATACCCCAGGAGTGAAACCTCTTTGTAATCGGTTTTGGAGAATATCAATGATGTCTCTTAGCAATTTCCTCAGTAGTATTTCAAGGATTTTTCCAATAATTGGGAGTACAGTGATTCCTCTATAATTTTTTGCCTCATTTGGTAGTCCTTTGTTTTTAAATATTGGTGTTAAGATTCCATGTTTTATGCAGTCTGATATGGTTGCAGAGGAGCAGATGTTGTTGATTATAGATGTTATTGCCTGCAGTAATGTATCTCCACCATATTTGATATGTTCTGCTGTAATACCGTATATATCAGGTGCCTTGTTGGTGTTCAGTTGGTTTATGGCTTTGTCAATTTCTTCAGCTGTGAAAGTTATGGTACAGCATTTTGTTTGCAAATTTCTTCAATAATGTCTATATCAAATTCTTTGTTGGTATGATCCGAGTTTGTAGTATTAGACTCAGGTGTTGCGAGCTTGCTGAAATGCTCGTTCCAACCTTGCAGTATTTCTTCCCGAGAATAATAGGTTTTGTGTTCTACAGTCAGGTCTGATATGGAAGATTTTTTTGTTTTCCTTTGTGCATTTACAAGTCTACGAAATATTTTGCTATCTCTTTGCTTAGCGTTCATGATCTTCTGTAGCGATTCATCTCGTTGCCGCGCAATTTCTTGTCTTCGCGCAATTCCTTGTCTGCGCGCTTTGTGCAGTTGCTTTTTAGTTTTTTTCCTTTCTTGCATAGTTTCGCCAGCCGTTGGTTTTCCTTCAAGTTTCCATTTATCAAGTGATGATTTATTCATTTTCAGTGAGTGTTCAATTTCATCATTCCAGATATGTCTGTTTCGTTGAGTTGATATTTTAGATGATGGTACTATATTTTTTTGAGCTGTAACTATGGTTTCCATAAGTCTTGTTATTGCGGTCGAATCATTCAAGTAGTCGATGGGATTTTCCTCAAGGCATTTTGTTAAGCTATCTTGGTGTTGTTGTAAATCTATTTTATCCCATTTGATTTTATTTGTTGTTTGATAACATATCCAGTCTGATGGTGTTGTAAACTTTATCGGCTAGACTTTCATGTGCAAAGATATAGTCAATTGTTGATGTTTCATTGCCATTTGGATGAATGAATGTTAATGGGGTTGCTTTAAACATTAGCTTTTAAGAACTTATGAAGTCTTCAAGTTCCTTTATTCATGCTGATTTATTAGTTGTTTTCATCAGATCACAGTTCCAGTCTCCACATAGGACAGGTGTACATGTGTCGGAGTATATGAGAATTTTACCGGAAGTGAGACATTTTTTTCAATGCCTCCCTATCTGAAATGAAAGTGAAATAGTTGAGGAAGGTCTATGCCAAATTTCATGCTTGTAGCAGGATGTGCACAATTTTTCACAAAGCTGCCGTACTATCACATGTCCTGGTTGTCACGAAAATTATATTGGACAGACCGGGAATAGCCTCTGTGAACGCGTGCGAGTTCACAAAGAACAAATAAAACACCCACAATACAGAAATTCGCCAATTAGTGCCCATCTTGACACTTGTGGTAAAAAGCATTTTCAAATAATGCCTATTTTTAAATGTAGACGGGATGAAGCATATAGAAAAGAGATGGAACGTTATTTCATAACAACGTTCCGATCGAAATTAAATCCAGAGAGCTGGCTACTGGGGGTAGTGATAACCTCGGAAGGAAATCTTAACCAAGCAGTGTTGTTGGTCCAGTGCATGTAAAAGCTTATAAACTATACCAAACCTTTAATGTGGTATGCAAAACACGTGTGTCGTATTCATAAGATTCATCAGTGCAACACCGTTAGAAAGCCAAATCAAATACAAACCAAACATTACCCTTGAAGATTAAAATGATTACTGAAGACATACATTGATGGCAAGCAGAATATACTGATCTTTACTACTGGAAAAGAAAATGTGGACACTGATATTCGACATGTGATGTCAGACTGATATCATCGTCAGAGTAAAAAGTGAATTTATTAAAATACCAAACTCCGGGGAAAATTCAATCATCCCTTATCAAATGGCAAAATCAAAAGCTCAAACACATCAAACGAATGGATAACAACTGTCATATTCCTGTTGCATTAAATTCCATTATATTGACAACGATGTGTAAGACACATACTATACAACATTGGTACCACTAGTTTTATTGATAAAATATTATCCTTAAAAAAGAACTAAACTACTGGAGAGTAAACAGTTTATGAAAATTAATAGTAGCAAGCATTCTGTGAGTATTGCATGGCAATACATAGTCCCCTACTAGTTAAAAATTCATTGAAATGGAACGAAATTCTAACTTGATCTATAGCTTGTCACGGTTCATGACTACATAAAATAACAATTTACTAAAGAAAAGGAAAAAAATCCAAAATGTCGTTTATCTTAATACAATGTCTTTTAAAAATTGAGTTATTTCCCTTTGAAAAGAAATCTACTAATTTTAATAAGTATTTCATCAAAATTCAATTCTGGGGAAGGGGTTTAACTGAACAAGGAGAAAAGCTAAAATCGTGAAAATCGAACTTGACCAGTAACTTGTCAAGATAAAACAATACACCAAATATCAAATCAATATCTTCAAGCATGAAGAATGTCTGGAAAACTGATTTGCCCGAATGACGGATGGACAGACGGACAGGCAGATGGACAGAGTGCAAACCTAAAGACCCCTTTAACTTTGTAGGTAGGGGACTAAAAAGTAGTCTAGATAATGAGGTGCTTCATTTTAGAAACACTAAGTGATTTAGCCTAGTCATTTGTTTGTCTGTCTGGTATTTTTGGTGAACATTTTCATATCTATAAAGCATTAATTATAACAAAAACTTGTCAGTTTTCAGATTCCGCTTTGGAAGTAAATTCTTCACAACCTTGTGATCTTTTGTAGATAAAATTGATTTGTTCGTTTTATCATTTCCCTATTCTCACAGTATTTTTTTTGTACAAGGATTTGTTTTATGACTGCTATGAAAATACCATCCAACGGCAAACAAAAGATTGAAAAGTGAATTGATTGTGGTCCATGTTGTCTACATCACAGATCAAATGAAAGGATATGTACCTATAGTGGTCATTGTCTTGTGTCCCTGTTCATTGTCCACAACTATCCGTTGCAGACTAAATGTTGGGAAAATGAATCGATACCGATTACTGTATGGTCTCCATCTTCACAGTTTTTATTTGAATTTTTCAACGAAAGTATGAAGATAAGTTTTCATTATAACAAAAGGTTAGTTGTCAAAATTTTATTGAAATATAAACTCAAAATAAAGTGTAAAAATATTGAATAAAGAGATTCATATGTTATAAGGCACCAATTCATTAACAAAATATCTGAGATCTAATGTTTACATAAATGTATAATGGCACATATTGAAAATTACAACAGCACTAAGTATTCTAACAGTATTTCAAATTATGGCACTTCATATTTATGTAAATGTTTAACAGGAAAAAGATCTAATGGAGAAGACATGATTTTTTTTAAACATGAGTATTATAATTGTATATATTTCTAAGCAAGTTCATGCTTACTTTTTTTTAACTTTATAAAAAAAAAAATCTCACTCAAATAATGCTTTCTGTATAGTAACAGACAAGATCTGCAACTAAACAAAACATTATTTACTAATCAATTCATTCCTTTTTTACTAGAATATAACAAATATATCAGACATTTAAAAATAATTTGACAAAATGAATAACAAAATCAAAATTGTGTCCCCAAAATGACATCTGAGTCCTACTCTCTTTCAGGAATAGTTTTCTTTATTTATGTTTAGCATAAGCAACACATTTAAATATAAAATTACAAACAAATGTTTTTGAAAAACACTGAAAGCATTGCAAATGATTATGGGTGTTTAATGAATTGTAAAAGATGACATTGAGTATTTTGTTCAGTTTTGGAAAACAGGGAGTTTGTTCAATCGTCAGTATTTCTAAGTGCATTCCAAACTATATATAAAAAAGTTATGCAGCATACATATATTATATATTTTAGCGTATGTTAGCAAAGGAGGCTATATGAAGGTGTGGTTTGGGGTTTACAAAAATAGAAAATAATGAGCCAAAAACAAAAATAAAGACCCTAGAATAATTTACCAAAAAAAAACAAGGCATAAGAGAGAAAAAAGTTGTAAAGAATACAGAAATGAAACACCCCTACCACATTCTAATCTACCACTACTCAGTTCCAGCATTTAGTCTCAGACAGGCCAGTACAGTTACTTTTTACATGAAGCTGTTAAAACTGTATCAATTTAGACAACATATGCAGCAAAAGCTTTCAAAAAATAAATTCTGAGATCAAAATTTCTACAACCAACAAATATAAAATATTGATTAAAGAGGATAACTTTTAGTAATTATGCGAGTCAGAATACCTGACTTCAAAGCTCATAGAGTAAATTAATATTATTGTCAGCAATAGAGGAAAGACTGTGGAATTGGATTTATTCATATTTGTGAAAATGCAAAAAAATGTCAAGCATTATAAATAAATTAAAAAGTTGCTTACCTATATATAATGTTACAATAATAAAGCAGTCTTTATACTAGATATATCATTAATTGAAAAATATGGCACAAAAAAGATACCAGGGCTATATATGCACAAGCAAAAAGGACAACAATAATATGAGATATATGTAAAGTAAATATACAATTCACATTTTTAAAGATGCATCACTGAAAGGATTTGGATATTGGATAAGATGATGTGGTTGTATGATATATATATCCATGTCTTACCCAAAATATGAAATATGTGAATAAACTACTTTTGAGTACATATATGGTACTCAAGACTAATAATCTACTTAACTTGGTGGTTTCAGCACCGACTTTGTACTCTAGTACTGAATAAAAGTTTTTTACTGAAAGGCATGAACCTAAATTATGAAACTTTAGACAAGTCTCTAATGGGAAAAATGTACATCATGATAACTAAAATGTTATAAGGATAAATACAATGGTAACATCACTTTTGAGTAGGGACTGTAATGTAGGTCATATGTAGACTGAAAGCTGTGATTTTTGGTACATTAAATCATTGTACTGTTTTTAATATCAATGATATAATGAGGCTTATAAAGACAGAAAATTACCAAAAATATTAATGCATAAAATTGTGTCATAGTAGTTCTATAGTAGTTTCATTCTGTTGCACTAATCAACATGATTGGTATCACTAAGAATATCTGACAAAAACAAGCTAAACCTGAAAACTTTACCATGCTTGAATTACATGTGTACTTGTGTATGGATAGACAAATGATATACATATGCCTAATCTACATTTGTGTATTGTATAAACATATTACATAGTTAAGCCTCATCATCAGAATAATTTTACACAAGTTTTATTTAAAGATTTCATCTTGATCAGAAGTTTTACCCAACTTTGCATAGTTAATTTTATTTTATATAAAAATGTTTCAGAAAATTTATCTCCAGCTGATAAACGCATCAGAATTCAGCAAAGCCTTCTCACTAGCCACCAACTCTAAAGCTTTAGGGAATGCTGTATGCTCTACTTTCTTGACACGTTCAGCTAGTGTCTCCTCAGTATCACCATGGTAAACTGGTACAGACTCTTGTACTATAATAGCACCACCATCTACTTCCTCCTACAAAATCAAGTAGAATGTAAACAGATTAATCAAATATTTGAAAAATTCTTACATTTAAAAAAAAAACAATTTTACAATCAAAAAGAATAATCATCAATGCATGACTATTAAATAACAAATTGTTTCCATAATCAAAGTTCTTGCCTTGATGTACCTTTATTGTTCAGGTGGCATAGAGCAAACATCATTCAATTAAAGTAGTTAAGGTTGAATGATACCCTACAATGACTGACAAGCAAAACCAAATATCACATTCAACTTTTGATTATCCCAAGTCAGCTAATATTCTGTCTATTTTACACTGAGAGGTTTCAAAAAAATTAAAGATTGACACTAAAACTTTTAGGTTTAGATAAGACAAAGTAAGTTGTATCTGTTAATTATTACTTACCGCTACAAAATGTACTGTACAGCCAGATATCCTAACATTGGCTTTGATCACTTGCTCATGTGCATTATGTCCCTTGAATGAGGGAAGGAGAGATGGGTGAATATTCAACATTTTACCATGCCACTTACTCACAAAACCACCTAGAAGTATAAAAATCATGAGTTAAGTCCCTTGAATGAGGGAAGGAGAGATGGGTGAATATTCAACATTTTACCATGCCACTTACTCACAAATACACCTACAAGAACAAAAATCATGAGTTGAGTCCCTTGAATGAGGGAAGGAGAGATGGATGAATATTCAACATTTTACCATGCCACTTACTCACAAAAACACCTACAAGAACAAAAATCATGAGTTAAGTCCCTTGAATGAGGGCAGGAGAGATGGATGAATATTCAACATTTTACCATGCCACTTACTCACAAAACCACCTACAAGTACAAAAAACATGAGTTAAGTCCCTTGAATGAGGGCAGGAGAGATGGATGAATATTCAACATTTTACCATGCCACTTACTCACAAAACCACCTAGAAGTATAAAAATCATGAGTTAAGTCCCGTGAATGAGGGAAGGAGAGATGGATGAATATTCAACATTTTACCATGCCACTTACTCACAAAACCACCTACAAGTACAAAAATCATGAGTTAAGTCCCTTGAATGAGGGAAGGAGAGATGGATGAATATTCAACATTTTACCATGCCACTTACTCACAAAACCACCTACAAGTATAACAAGAATGTGTCCAAAGTACACGGATGCCCCACTCGCACTATCGTTTTCCAAGTTCAATGAACCGTGAAAATTGGTAAAAAATATAATAAAGCAATAAAATTAGAAAGATCATATCATAGGGAACATGTGTACTAAGTTTCAAGTTGATTGGACTTCAGCTTCATCCAAAACTATCTTGACCAAAAACTTTAACCTGAAACTCGCATTTTCATTTTCTATGTTCAGTGGACCGTGAAATTGGGGTCAAAAGTTTAATTTGGTTTTAAAATTAGAAAGATCATATCATAAGTAACATGTGTACTAAGTTTCAAGTTGATTGGACTTCAGCTTCATCAAAAACTACCTTGACCAAAAACTTTAACCTGAAACTTGCACTTTCATTTTCTATGTTCAGTGGACCGTGAAATTGGTGTCAAAAGTTTAATTTGGCTTTAAAATTAGAAAGATCATATCATAAGCAACAAGTGTACTAAGTTTCAAGTTGATTGGAATTCAGCTTCATCAAAAACTACCTTGACCAAAAACTTTAACCTGAAACTCCCCCTTTCATTTTCTATGTTCAGTGGACCGTGAAATTGGGGTCAAAAGTCTAATTTGGCTTTTTGAAAATTAGAAAGATCATATCATAAGCAACAAGTGTACTAAGTTTCAAGTTGATTGAACTTCAGCTTCATCAAAAACTACCTTGACCAAAAACTTTAACCTTAACGGACACACAGACAAACGGATGCACGAACGGAGCCACAGACCAGAAAACATATTGAAACCTGTAAAGATTGTAAGGTGTACATGTCTGTCTGGCAGGGTTCATCTGACCTCGGCCACATTTTCTTAGTTCATTGATCAATGTTAAGTTTTAATTCCAGGTTAAGTTTGTTTCTTAGATGTGCAAACTATGTCAACTATATTTGAAGCATATTTAGTGTATTGAATGGTTGTAAGGTGTACATGTAATTTTGGTTTATTGGACCTTGACCTCATTGTCTTGGATCATAATAAGTTTATGTGATAGTTGTAGTAAAGCTTTATATTTAGGATTATCTACATATTATCAATGGTTAGTAAAGAAGACAAGACATTTCAGTGTGTGCACTCATAGTTATTAGTTGTCAATAGGTTTGAAATAGCTTTTAGTGTGAACTATAAGATCTGTACTTAGTATCTTTTTGTGATTTTCTTGGGTATTTATGCTCTTTAGATCCATCTGATGAGTTAAGCCCTTTTCAACTGATTTTTGTAACTTGTTCTTATGTGGTAATGTTCTACCACTGTTTCAGGTAAGGGGGAAGGTTTGACATCAGTAAACAAGTTTAACTTCCACCATATTTTGTATGTGCTGGTCCAAATTAAGGTGCCTCAACTCAGAGGTTGTTGTTTGTTTCTGATTATTATATTTGATTGGTTTTTTACTGTTTTGTACATAAATCAGGCCATTTAAGGGCAACAAAGAGTATCTTAAGGTGTATTCAATTTAGTTTTAGTAAATAAATTGAGATAAACTGTCAAAAAAATTTATATTTTATATTGAGATGGCATTCTTATTTTCCATGGTGGTATATATTATGGGAGACATGTCAATGAATTATAATTCTAAAAGATTTATAACATCTATGAAGAGTTTTGAAGATGTCTTACATACCTGTTAATATTCTCATGAATCCTGCCAAGCAGACAATATCAATACCAGCAGACGTCAAACTAGCATGCAGTGCTTCATCAAAATCATCTCTGCTCTTATAATCTTTGTGGGATATAACCTGTTGACAAATATTTTGAATGCACATAGGATAAAATGTACAGTGCTCTTCATTGCAGAAATCAAAAACATATACAGCATTTTTTAAGTTGTTGATTCTATTCAAATTAGTAAAAGACATAATTATGGTGCTCAGAATTAAATTGATGTAATTAATTAATTTATTGATTGACAAGTGTGTAACACCAGTTTCAGCAGTATGACAGCAAGTTTTTATTGGTAGATGCAGCTGAATGCCCAGAGGAAACCACAACCTTCAACAGGAAAACTGACAATCCTAGAAAATTAAGATTGGAGTTTAACACACCTGCCACATGCCAGATTCAAACTCTCAGCCTCAATTTTGACAAGCTAGCGATACAGTAGTTTTACTACCTAGACAATTGGCCACTAATGCCCCTCAGAATTTGAAACTCGCAAGTGAGTCAAAACAACCACAGCAAGACTATTTGACATGACATGATCTTACCTATATAGTTTGTTACTATTAATACAAATATGCATTAATATTGTTACAGTTGTGGTAATTCGATATTTTCTGCCTTGTTAAGACCCAATGCATTAGTTTTGTTACATATGTAGCAATTTTTCGTTTTTTTCTGCGCTAGATAGCTCTTGTAGGTTAAGTTTATTACCTTTGTGGCAATTCCAGCTTTTTCTGCCCTTGTAAGACCTTGTACATTTGGTTTATTAGAGATCACCAAGACTATTTCAGCTGAGCTATTACTATTCTGTTCTGTTGTATGGTCGATCAAAGCCTGTAGGTTTGTCCCTAAAATGATGAGAAACACATTTAAAGAGACAGCATTTTTTTTTAACAAATAAGTAAACAAAGCACGAATGGATGGCCATTTCATAACCAATGGTAAATACTACATGCAAATGTTACATTCTCTTTTAAGTTCTTTAGTGAATAGACAAATTACATCAATTCTTTTCATTTTCTGATCAGAAACATAATAGGATTTATAAATTGAAAATAGTTAAACCCATAGTAATATTTATCAGATATTTTATAGCCAAAAATACCAATTTTCATGGATTGTGGAAACATTACATTTTGGTAGATTTGTGATTTCCTGGTTTTTCCAAAGTCTGAATACAAAGGAGTAGGTCCGGTCCGGTAAGGGCCGATTTTGGCCCCAAATTTCAGTTTCATCTAACGAGATATTTAGGACACTTTTTAAACACTTAAATGTCTATTTTAATTGATTCGATTAGTTTATGCTAAAGATTTTAACTGATTCAATCATTAAAAACGCTCCGATTGAAGCTTAAATATGAAAAATCTATCAAATATGCCAAAAAACGTCACTTTTCGGATGGTTTTCGTCAAAAATGAAAGTGGCCGCATCCGTGTTCATCCTCAACCTTTATATATGTTATGTATTATCATCAAATACAACTTACATTTCAATATTATGAATGAACACGAATGCGGCCACTTTCATTTAAGACGGAAACCGTCTAAAATTTAACTAAAATGCTATAATTATGAAGATTTCAGTAATTTAGCATGACTTTATGATGCTAGTACACGATATATGTGCATTGTATTGTCAAAAACAGCACATATTTATGTAGCTCAAGCATTCTACTTTCCAAAAAATAGCTAAAAGATTACATTTTCACAATTTTGCAAAACTGCTTAATTGTGGGGCCAAAAAGGGGTCTTACTGAACCTACTCCTTTATAGAAACTTGTATTTCATTGAACATTTAAATTTGTGGTTCACCTGTACCCACGAAACCCATGAAAATTGGTATCAAAGGAATAACACTGAATTCACAGTACTTACATTTTGGAATTGCACAAGGTCTTACTTTTCTCAGACTTTTTATAATGTATTTAATGTAAATTTGATGAATGTATACTCATTGATACTTTAGTCTAGAAGAACAACTTTCAATTGTATTTGTACATATGAATATCAGAAAATATATTTTGAAACAAAAAACAGTTTTTTTATTTTACGATTTTGCATCCCTTGAAATAGAGAACTGTAAATTCAGAAATTATTGCAATGTCTTATTATTGCAAAAAATGCAAGTGCCATAATTGCAATAATTTACAACTCACATTTTGAATTTTTTCATATGAATTAAACATGATTTTTTTCTCAATATTGCAAAAATTAATATGGCATTTTAGTCTAAAATGAAAAAAATCACAATGAAAAATGCATGCAATAATTTTCTGAATGTACAGTAGAATGGCTTATAGCAAGTCCTTTAGTGTAGAAATCATATATCAACAGATACTTCATCACATGTTAAAATCAAAAGTAATAACATCAAATTAAAATATTTACCAGAGCCAGAAATCAACACTGCAACCCTTTTCCTTTGTAGCAGAACAGGTGTCCTGGGCCAGCTTCTATCTAGACCTTCTACTAGGTTGTGTACAGTCACTGGCTTATCTAAAATATATAAAAACACATTAAAAAAAATTCTATTAAAACTTTAACTTGGTAATTTATTTTTGGAAATTTCTACTAATTAACCCTTTCAACGCTATACACGGCATATGCCGCGATGACATACGCCGTTCGCCACTGCTATTCGTGGCATATGCCGCGATGACAACGGATTTTTCATAAGGACTCTTAAACCATTCGGTTTTCATTCGGGTCCTCTCTAATTTTTCCTTGTATGAATCAAGGATATGCAAGGTCTCATTTGTGCTTGAAATCCCGGCAATTTTAATTGTAAAATCATGCAGTAGAAGGAAAATTGAAGGAAAATAAAAACAAATATTTTGACAAATGCAAATGGCGGAAATCAGAAACGAAGCTGTAAATATGGAAATATATCAGCATTTCTATGGCGAAACTGATGACGAGGATTAGTTAAAACGTTTCTTGTTATCTCAATGTGTTTATTACATTTAATTCGTGTGGGAAATATGATTTGATCGATCATTACGAGACGTAGAAAAAGGGGCGAAAACGGAGGTTGACTGAAAATTTTGAGGACGGAGCCACTGATTTGTGCCATGATTACATAATACGTTGTGTATGGTGCAATACGCTACGGAATCGAGCAATTGGTGTCTTCTTTATTATATGGCATTTAAAAAAACAAAATAGATGAAGACGAAAAGTAGTTTTTATTCAAAATTCAACACAAATGTAACAAATTACACCTTTTACCTGTTAATTACCTAAAAATGCAGGTAACCTAATAAAAATTTTACTGAAATAACTGCCTAACATTACAGTTCATACTCTCCTGAGCATTTTTTATGCAATAACTTTTTCTGTATTTCTTACAATAAAAAAGATACAGCAGTCTGAAAAGGAATATACTGTTCTAATGAATGAACACAAAAAAAATGCAGCAGCAGCAGCCATTTTTCTATTTTTTTGTGTAGCGTTGAAAGGGTTAATGCATTTCTAATAGGAGATAAACAGATGAATCTGCTTCATTTTGGCTTCACAATAAAACATGTCACATTGCAATGACTTCCAATGTTGGTGATAATGTATTTAAGGGACATTTTTACTTTTTCTTTCTTGACCATGACAGCCTCCACCATCATCCAGGTTTTGGCTCCAATGTTGATTAATAGCTGTCCTCTTCTGTCAAGCGACTTATAAAATGGGGATTGTCTGAAAGATTCTCATCCTAATAGCTTTCTAGAATAACCTAGAATAACACCCATTATGACAGGAATATTTATGGCTTAATGTTAACCTGTCCTCTGGTGGCAAGGAAACTTTACTACAATAGACAACTGTCTCAGTCATAAA
Organism: Mytilus edulis; assembly: GCA_019925275.1. Classification (NCBI taxonomy): domain Eukaryota; kingdom Metazoa; phylum Mollusca; class Bivalvia; order Mytilida; family Mytilidae; genus Mytilus; species Mytilus edulis. The sequence continues at coordinate 97,324,167 of CM034351.1, read as the reverse complement.
TTAGGTTTTAGAATGAATATAAATAATCTACCTTCTTTTTTGCAAATTTCCCCAATTACACTGGCCTGGACTCCACTGTTTGTAAGACTGTTTAAAACACTTTTCGATTCCTCTGACCTAACCACTAACACACCACCAATACCACAGTTGAAGGTACGACTCATTTCTCTTGCATTTATGTTACCCTAAATATATAAAAACATTATCATACTAATGGCTGCATAATATGAATGTTAAATCTAAATACTTTATCATACTGTTTATTTTGACAGTTATGAAAGGTCTTCAACAGTTATCTTCAGAACAAACAACTTGCACAAAAATCACCATGATAGCCACCAGCAGTATTCTTGATATTCAGTTATAACTGCTACAAACTTTCTTGCACATTAGTACACAAATCTTTAATAACCCTTTAATATAATTTCGATTTCGATATATATATATATACCTTTGGATCTCATTCTCTCTTAATTTGAGTTTTTATGTTGTTTATATAATTTTGGGTTTTCCAAACTTTGGTCTTATTTGATCAGATTTAATGTAGAAAAATATGTTGTGCACAGGAAAATCATATCATTTAAAAAAAATATTTCAGGAATGACTGTCATATTTTTTTTGTATATGAAGAAATAACATAAAGTGGTGCACCCTGAATAACCTGCACAGCGGGTTATTTTTAGGTGTGCACCACATTTTTTTATGATTTTCGAATAGACAGAAAAAATATTACAGTCGTTCCTTATAATTTATTTCTAAGAACTTTCCATTTCAAGTCGGAGTAAATTATGACGTTACCCTCACATGACAAATTCATGTCAATTAGATGATAGACTAAACATGGCAAGACATCAGAAAACGTGTTACATCCAAAATCAAATTATTAAATGATAACATTGCTATACAGTTTGCTTTTACAAATACAATTGAATACTGAACCATTTGTAGTCTCTACCTTATCAGCCAGCCAACCAAACACAGCAGGTATTTTCCATTTGTTAGCATCAATAGATGCTGCTAAGTCGGATGGTAAAACTCTAGCCACATTCTCTATAAGTCCACCTCCTGTGATGTGAGCAAAGGCCTTGACCTTCATTTCCTTCATCAGGGGCAACAACTCTTTCACATAGATTTTAGTAGGAGTAAGTAATACATCTCCTTTAATAAAAAATATTATCTTTTTAAACTAAAAACAAGAATGTGTCCTCAGTACACGAATGCCCCACTCGCACTATCATTTTCTATGTTCAGTGGACCGTGAAATTGGGGTAAAATCTCTAATTTGGCATTAAAATTAGAAAGATCATATCATAGGGAACATGTGTACCAAGTTTGAAGTCGATTGGACTTCAACTTCATCAAAAACTACCTCGACCAAAAACTTTAACCTGAAGCGGGACAGACGGACGAACGGACGAACGAACGGACGGACGGACGAACGGACGGACGGACGAACGGACGCACAGACCAGAAAACATAATGCCCCTCTACTATCGTAGGTGGGGCATAATAATCTTTAATATAGTCATAATTCATGATAAAATCATTTCAAGGAAAATATTCAATTAAGAAAATACAATTCGTTCACAATGTAAAATTTCTTCTTCTGTAATTTCCTTTATTGATCTGTACTATCGATTTTATTTGACTCTGTTATTAGCCATTTTGGATATAAGCATACTCCCCTTTATTGCATAATTTTGTCTTACAAATAGGCTATGCAAATAACCGGAATGGACTGTATTACTTGATTATAAAATAATAATTAAATAAGGCCACAATTAAAAATATTTCAGTTTGCCCAAACCCGACCCATGATGACTGGGTGTGGGTAGGTAGGTAGGCAAATTCTTTTTTTTTTTTTTTTATCTGAATTTGCATGAAAATATTAAAAGATCTTAAAACAGTATATCTTTTTTTTCTCTGTCAAACCTTTGTAGAGACAACCCAAAAGCCATGAATTTAAAACCTCTATAAGTAAATTAGTCTACTATATGATTTGTATCCTGAGATGTTTATAACCCTGACAATTGCTAACTGTGTGAAAGGGCTGTTGGATTTGTGAAGTGATTTTCAACAGTTCCATCAACACGATGTTTGTGTTAAAAAAATATCAGCTGATTATGTAATGATTAAATTTGTTTGCAGTTTTTAAATCCTATTTCTATTAAAATAGATTAAATGTCCTAAAATATTTATATGAATTATTATCTACCATCCTTAGTTTGTGTCTTTTTTATGTTTTGAAAACAAATTTATATTTTACATTATCACACAGGTAAACTAATTTGGCTATAAATAGATCAAAGCATGTTCTGTAGAATCTCCAAACTAAAAACGTATTTGTTATAATTCTATTTCTTTAAATAATCAAGTTTAAATTTTTGAAAATAATCATTATTGATCAAATATAATTGCATAAAGTTAACGTTTTCTGAAGACTTTATTTTTAGGTCATGGTTCTAGAGGCTTCCTCACAAATTGTATAAAAATCCAATATGGCGTCCATAACATGTTTTTACTTTTGCACATGTGAAAAAATATTTCTGACAAAAGTCAGATTTCTCTTATCAAAAGGGATTTATATTTATATTGCAATAAATTATTCAGAAGGAGTTACATTCAGTTAAGATTATATTTCTGATTCTGTGAGCAATTATAGTTTTATCAAATTCTCCCAAACAGCAACGTACTGACTGTCTAATGAGACTTGTAAATTTGAACTATTTGAATAAAAGGGCATCTAATTTACATGATAAAGGAAGATTATAATAAAAGACAACAATTTATCAAGAAATAATTCATTTTTACTAGTAAAAACAAAATCTTCTTGCAAGATTGTAAATTCGCAACTTCCGGATCCATTTCCTGTCAGAATAACATTGAAAATATTCGATTGCACATGGTTTTGAACAAATCTACCTGAATATTCTTATCAGATATTCGATAACACGATGAATTTAACATTGAGCATATAGGTAAGGGTTTGGTAGTACAAACAATTACAGCGTAAAAAAACTGTGCCACTTCACATGTTTTACTTCTTTACATTCGTTAAATCAGAAGATAAAAACAGAGAACATCGAATATCGATTAACTGCGTCACTATACGCTTTCTTTTAATCTTATTCACAGTTACTTTCAAACGCAAAGACGACAAACAGTAAGTTTTGTATGATGACTGAGCGGACCCAAAATAAATCCAAAAAAAAAAAATTCTTCCTAAAAACGTCAAAAAAAGAATTTGAGTCGGCGGGTTTATTTTGGGTCGGTCGCGTTTGGGCAAACATACAATCTTTTTATTTTGGCCTAAAATCTAGATTTTTTTATCACTACGTATATACTTAAATATAAAACTTATTGTCAAATGTAAACGTAAAAGCATGATTTTTTTTATGACAAAACCTTATAAAGACAACATACCTAATGTAGTTCCTCTTTGAAAAGGACAAGGCATGTCATAGGTCATCTCCAGTTTATTTATAACCTTCCTCACAAGACTGAACCCATTACTATGGAGACCACTAGACGGTAATCCAATTAAAATATCTCTAGTCTCAATCTGATCAAGACGTGGTATAATGCAAGACCTTTCAACTGCTCCGACAGCAAATCCTGCAAGATCATATTCACTTCCTGTGTACATTCCAGGCATTTCAGCAGTCTCTCCACCTCAAAAAATATTTAGTATAGCATCAGAATGATTGTGGCAATATAAAGGGAATATTAAATTGCTTTTTTAATATCACATCTGTATCCCAAAAGCACTGCTCGAGTGATAATATTGGAAAAGGGTTGATTCAGTGTGCGATATTGAATAAGCCGTATATATCGTATCATATACACATTATTATAAAGTGATATGTGTATAATCAGCCTAATATAAATAAATCAGCACTAGAACACACCCGCGAAATCGCGGTAATTTAGAGCTTGGTTAAAAGTATGTATACTGTTGTAGGGAGAAATTGAAAAAGATTTTGTGTCTGGAGAATTTCAGTGTCTAGATAAAGAATTTCAGAAAAGATATCAAAACTCATAGGTACTTGAAAAACAGTTTCAGCCCTCTCCCTTATTTCCGAGGTCTGTTATTTTTTTTCTGTTAAATTCCATTATTTTCGCGTTTCTGTATACTATGAACATATGTATCCTATAAATAAAGTGTATTTGCTATTAAGTATTAATTTCAAGTTTCTTCTCATAGGTGATCACTGCTATATTATAGAGTCTCTATATCAACCCGATAATTATTGTGCTGTCCCGGAGTACTCTTATGAAATGTATGTGCAAGTTTAAAACCGTTAGTGCTGTTTGACTTAAAAGCAAAATCACGGGCATTTTAAGCTTGGTTGAAAGCTTTTTTGTAAAAGATTTAATGTGTGGAGAATTTAAGAAATGATATCAAAAGTCATATAGGTACATGGATACAGGACAATATTTTTAAGCCCTCTCGCTTTTTTCAAAGTCCGTTATCTTTTTGTTTTCGGTTATTTTCGCATTTCTGTATACTATGAACAGAGACATACAATATATTCTATGTCTCTGCTATGAACATACGTATCCATATGTATTTAATTTTCTATTAACCATTAATTCTAAGTTTCTTCTCCATGGCGATCACTGCTATATTATATTATATTAATCATAGTATACAGTACATGCAGATGAACGCAAAAATAATTGTCCTGTCCCCGTCAGAGTACTTGTGAAAATTATGTGTAAGTTAAAACCGAGGTATAATAGTAGTGGTTCTTACGATCTAAAAACCACAATATGGACAACAAATTGATTGGCTTATTTATTTTTCCTTTTTGTTCTCTATCGTACGATTGGTTCTCAATGTTTAAACCGGTAGTCATGTTTGACATAAAAGTCTGTCTAATGGCGGAATGAATATCCAGACGCCTTTATTTCTCCCAAAATAACTGAATAGTCATAAGAATGGATGCAAATGCGACTATGCATGGTACCTATAGGACACAGAGGCATGATGATCAATTTATTGTGGGAGGAAGAGCGGTGACACACAAAATGTAGTCTTCTCGTTTAATAGTATAGCAATACTGATGGTGTTGCCCTGTTTATATAAATCATGAGCTAATACTGCTATCGGGACTGGTCCAATAAGGGAAAAGCTGTAAGAATACTTCATACCTGCAAGGGTACATCCAGCTTCTTTACATCCTTTAGTGATGCCTGTAATGACATCTGTTGCCATGGAAACACTAAGTTGACCAGTGGAGAAGTAATCAAGAAAGAACAATGGTTCAGCACCATGGGCCAGGATGTCATTTACACACATAGCAACAAGGTCAATCCCTATAGTGTTATGGCGACCAACTTCCTGTGCTATCTGTAATCAAAGAAATAAATCAGAATTCATCTATTTTCGGAAGTTCTGTAAAAGCAGAAATATTGCGTTTTTGTGATTTATTAATGCGATTTTTGTGATCTATTTATTTTGATTCTATTAATAGTAGCCGCCATGTAAGCAAATAGTTAGACACAATTGACAATACTTTTTACACAAAATTGGCTATGGATGGCTGTTGAGAAATTAGATTTAAATTGACTGGGAAGTGTCTGAGAAGATATGACAGTTGTTATCCATTTGTTTGATGTGTTTGAGCTTTTGATTAGGGACCTTCCTTTTTGAATTTTCTTATGAGTTCATTACTGTAATGATTTTACTTTTATCTAAGTCAGTTGTCTCATGGCATCCATATCAACTTTTATTCATTCACTACAAAAACTCTTCAATTCAGTATGGTTGGCAGCAAATGACACTACCTTCCATGCTCTAATGTGTTATTCCACCATGAGACCACTATAGCAGTTACTATGGATTCATTTATTTTTCCTGTGTACACATTTGCAGGGATTTAGGAAAATTTGTATTTTTGTAGATATATTTTGATTTAGTAATTTTGGCAAAGTCTGCATACAAGCATTTTATATAATTTTTGTTATCTTTTTATATTAAAATATGTGGTTAAGTACAGCTGAAATTTAACAAATAAAACAAGAGGCTGTCACAACAACAGCAAACCGGATTTATTAACATTTATTTGTGTCCTGGCATTATCACAAGAACCATTACTGATGAATGGTGAAAGTGAAAATCGTCAATATCAAATTTGACCTCCATTTTGTCATCAGTATCAACATATTAAAATTTGAAAAGCTTAGATTGAATGGTTCATGAGTAAATGCAACAACGTGAATGGAAACGCCATATTACGATCTTTCAAGAACCATAACTCCTGAACGGTAAAAGTCAAAAACCGCCATTATTGAACTTGACCTCCATTTTGTCATCAGTAACAACATATAAAAATGTTGGAAGCTTTGGTAGAACAGTTCATTCATAAATGCAAGGACACGACTGGAAACTCCATTTTTCAATCTTTCAAGAACCACAACTCCTGAACGGTAAAAGTCAAAACCGCCATAATTGAACTTGACCTCCATTTTGTCATCAGTAACAACATATAAAAATGTTGGAAGCTTTGGTAGAACAGTTCATGCGTAAATGCACGGACACGACTGGAAACTCCATTTTTCAATCTTTCAAGAACCATAACTCCTGAACGGTAAAAGTCAAAATCGCCATTATTGAACTTGACCTCCATTTTGTCATCAGTAACAACATATAACCAGGTGCTCCACAGGGCGCAGCTTTATACGACCGCAGAGGTCGAACCCTGAACAGTTGGGGCAAGTATGGACAAAACATTCAAGCGTGATACAGCTCTGAATTTGGATTGTGATCAAATTTTTGACATTATATGGTTTTTTTTTTACACAAAACAAATGTCAAGATTTTACAAATCAATTAAAGATTTCTTCAAACTTTTTAAATCTAAAATTAAATAGTTGACACAGCATAGGTTTCTGACACAGAATGAATGTGGTCTAATGACTTAAAAGTTTTTTTTTGCCTTTGAGCAATTCACTATGCTGTTGAATATTAATCCTCTCAAAAAAATGTTTGAAGAAATTTTCTTTTTATTTATGAAATCTGAAATGAGAAAAATTTAAACCCCCCCTTTTTTTCACATCCCCGTTTCCCTTTTTCCAAAACTGATATCAATTCAAATTTCTAATGGAGTTTGCAACAATAACTACTCTTTTAAATACATCATAAGATATTAAAATGTAAAATAAAGTGCTTGTTATCACTGAATGGTAAAGATTGGTTGGTAGTAAAAGTGAATATACATTGTTTATTGTATAAAACAATAAAAAAAACTTCATCAGCAACATTTTATATTGGCAAATTTCCAATGAAGTTATTTACATAAAGTTATTGGCAAATAAAAATAGAAAATGACATCATAGTCATGTCTGGCAAATGTCCAACATACATTATCTAAAAACATTTTAGATAAGATAAGGAAAAAAAGCTTCATCAGCAACATTTTATATTGGCAAATTTCCAATGAAGTTATTTACATAAAGTTATTGGCAAATAAAAATAGAAAATGACATCATAGTCATGTCTGGTAAATTTCCAACATATATTATCAACTACTATTCTATACAAAGAAAGATAACTCCAATTGAAAATTAATTGCTATTGCACAATATTGTGCAATTAGATATTTCTTGCTATTGTGCAATACTGTGCAATTGAAAATTTCTTGCTATTGCACAATACTTGATATGGAATCCTGATTTGGACCAACTTGAAAACTGGGCCCATGATAAAAAATCAAAGTACATATTTAGATAAAGCATATCAAATAAGCCCAAGAATTTAATTTTTGTTAAAATCAAACTTAGTTTAATTTTGGACCCTTTGGACGTTAATGTAAACCAATTTGAAAACGGGACCAAAAATTAAGAATCTACATACACAGTTAGATTTGGCATATCAAAGAACCCCAATTATTCAATTTTTGATGAAATCAAACAAAGTTTAATTTTGGACCCCGATTTGGACCAACTTGAAAACTGGGCCAATAATAAAAAATCTAAGTACATTTTTAGATTCAGCATATCAAAGAACCCCAAGGATTTAATTTTTGTTAAAATCAAACTAAGTTTAATTTTGGACCCTTTGGACCTTAATGTAGACCAATTTGAAAACGGGACCAAAAATTAAGAATCTACATACACAGTTAGATTCGGCATATCAAAGAACCCCAATTATTCAATTTTTGATAAAATCAAACAAAGTTTAAATTTGGACCCTTTGGGCCCTTTATTCCTAAACTGTTGGGACCAAAACTCCCAAAATCGATACCAACCTTCCTTTTATGGTCATAAACCTTGTGTTTAAATTTCATAGATTTCTATTTACTTATACTAAAGTTATGGTGCGAAAACCAAAAAAAATGCTTATTTGGGTCCCTTTTTGGCCCCTAATTCCTAAACTGTTGGGACCTAAACTCCCAAAATCAATACCAACCTTCCTTTTGTGGTCATAAACATTGTGTTTAAATTTCATTGATTTCTATTTACTTAAACTAAAGTTATAGTGCGAAAACCAAGAAAATGCTTATTTGGGCCCTTTTTGGCCCCTAATTCCTAAAATGTTGGGACTAAAACTCCCAAAATCAATCCCAACCTTCCTTTTGTGGTCATAAACCTTGTGTTAAAATTTCATAGATTTCTATTCACTTTTACTAAAGTTAGAGTGCGAAAACTAAAAGTATTCGGACGACGACGACGACGACAACGTGATAGCAATATACGACGAAAAATTTGCGGTCGTATAAAAATGTTGGAAGCTTTGGTAGAACAGTTCATGCGTAAATGCAAGGACACGACTGGAAACTCCATTTTTCAATCTTTCAAGAACAATTACTCCTGAATCGCCATTATTGAACTTGACCTTCATTTAGTTGTCAGTAACAACATATTAAAATTTTAAAAGCTTTGGTTGAACGGTTCATGAGTTAATGCACGGACAACATTTGATTGCCGCCCGCCCGACTGCCCGCCCGACTGCCCGCTGTACATCCCCAAATCAATAACCGACATTTTTGTCACAAAAACCCGGTTAATGAATAATGATGACATACTTTCAATTTTGTGCCAACCCCATCAGTTCCAGACACCAAAACTGGGTCCACAAATCCTGCAGCCTTCAGATCAAACAAAGCACCAAATCCTCCTATGAGTGCATCACATCCTGGCCGTGTGGTGGACTTAGCCAGAGGTTTAATGGCCTGAACTAAACTGTTCCCAGTTTCTATGCTTACTCCTGCATCACTGTATGTCATCTGAACTTGTAAACGATTTCTGAAAATTAATTTTTGCGATATAGATTAAATTTCTATTCAATTGTTATAAGCTTATCAATTCAAACATATTCTAAATAATGAATCAAAAATACCTTTACATCAGTCGACACAATTAACCAAATATTTCAGAATTGTTTTTTTATTCACATTCAATATATAATACCAAATGATATGACCCTTACATAGTAAATAGAAGCAATGATAAAGCTTAAAGGCATACTGTTGCAACTGAAGTTATGTATTTATTTATATATGTAATGGGTCAACAATGGCTCTCTTGCATATCTATTGATGAGGCACATAAATAAATTGTAAACATTGATAAATCTTATATATCTCCTTATAATTGTTTTTTAAACTTTAATCAAAGTAAGCTTGAGTTTTATTTTATCCTAAAGTGCCTTTCAAAAATCCAATTGGCAATTCCCTCAAAGCATAACCAATAGCTACATGTCAGCTGTGGTTTTAATGAGAAAAAGTAACCAATCTCACAATGACAAATTTTGATAATTTCTGTTGGCTAACCTGGTCAGTTGGTAGGATATTTTTGCATTGGTCAGGTTAATGTATTAAAACTGATCATCGCTATAAGTGTATGTAAAACAATTCTAAAGTTTATTGGCTTTAACTACATATAAATACCTAGTAAGTACCCTAAATCCAATATCACTTCTGAAATAACTGTTCTGAAACTGTATAAACTTGGCCCCTTCTGTGGCCCTCTCACAAGCTGTCTTCAGGGATCTATCAACAGCAATTACTGCTAACACTCGTCCACCACTTGTTACTGTAGAGCCATCTTTTAAACTGGTACCAGCATGGAATATCTGTAAACCAGTTTTCTCAGCCACATCTATACCTAATAGTTGAAAGGATTATATGTTCATAAGTACATGTCTCAAACAGATCTATAATATTTTTTTGACTCAATTTCCTTTTATTCATAAGAAGGTAAGTCTATTTTAGAGAAACAGATCAAAACAAAATAATTTCACTTTTATTTCCTCCTATTCACAAGTATAGTTATCATGGCAGGAAATATTTTAAAATGCTTAACTAATAACATGCAAAATAAAAAGATTTAGAACATGTATATATTCAAAATTCCAAAACAAGGTGAACTCTGATTGTTATAGATGTGTCCTACACGGTGCATTTATGTCCATGGCTGATGTTATAATTCCCAGAACAAAAACTGGAACAGATTGTTGTCCGATCATTGTAAGCATGGACACATGGTTGGTATTTTAAGTTGATTAGCACTAATTTAACCTACCTGTAATAGCTAAACCTTTAGGATAAGATCCAGGATAGCCACCACTAACAAGAACAACTCCAGCCACATGTTTATCTTGTGAGAATACAGGTTGGTTTTGTTTTAATGTCCCATCAACACAAGACTTGCACACATCATACAAATCAGATTCCAACAAAGGAAGTATGGTCTGAAATTCAATACAGAAACAGTAAATAGAAAAAACAGTAGAAGTGTTGACGTAATAAAATTAAACCCCCTTCCTAATTTTCTATTGGATTTATATATTTTAGCGAGAACCAACTTTTGTGGATTGACAAAAATTGTCTTTTCCTGAATATTATTTTTTTTCATTTAACAAAGTCTGCATAAATGTTTCTACATATTTGATAGGAGTTACACCATGAGTGTCATATGTGGAGCAGGATCGACTTACCCTTCCAGATCACTTGAGATCACCCCCAGTTTTTAAGGGGTTTATGTTACTCAATCTTTAGTTTTTTATGTTGTGTTTTGTTTACTGTTGTTTGTCTTTTATTCTTTTTTAGCCATAGCACTGTCAGTTTATTTTTTGACTTATGAGTTTGTATGTCTCTCTGGTATCTTCCCCCTCTCTTCCAAGACTATAGAAATTTATACCTTGGTGAACAATAACATTTATGGTTAATCTAATTTAAAACCAAAATTGTACCTGTGTTTCAGGATCTCCAAATCTACAATTAAATTCTAAAACTTTTGGTCCATCTTCTGTTAACATCAATCCTGCATACAATGCCCCTATACAAAATATATAAAGTTTGTTTTATGTTAACCATGCATTTCTTTATCTTTATTTATATCGAAATCAGTGACACAATTTTAATATGCAACAAAAATTCATGTTTTTTGGGATTGGACAGGTTGCTATTTTTACAGAATGGTCAAAACATAATCATTATTTAAGTGATATTTTAGAATTTAAAAGATAATACAATGAAGATGTGAAAACTTTAACAATTTCTTTTGAATTTCATGGTATGAAAATGTTTGGGTTTTTTTTTCATTTGGGAGTAGAAATCTTTTTAACAGCTCTTTGGAGTTGGAACCAAAAGTGATTTTTTTCTACTATAAATCATCAGAACCCCATTTCACACCATGGACAGAAGTGTTAATGACATGTACTTATTACAGTCTACCTTTTCTTAAATAAATGTTATATTTTTACCTTAGTGCAGTCTGTTTCCTGTCTAAAATGATACCATAACTCTAATGTAAGATCAGTAATAGCTATTCTATGGAGTTGTGGAATTGAACTGGATTTTGTTACATGTATATCTGAACTATCTTTCTAATATCTCTCTGAACACTAATTTACCTTTATATGTCCTGCCCTCTGACTTTAATCCAAACACTGTTTTTAGTATTATCTCTCTTTCTATAACTTGTAATTCTTGTGTTGAGATCTGAAATAATCAAGTATTAACCATACACACTTTGAAGAAATTAACTGAATGAATTAGAATCACATTTGAATACAAATTATTTTCCTTGCTGGGAAAATATACTTGTATAATACTTGTTCATTGCAGAGAAAAGCAACAGTGAGGAGTAAATAAAAACATTTTTTTTTTAACTGACAATTATTTTAAGGTTTACAATCAAGTCTAATCATAAGAATGTTGAAAGGCAAAAGAAAAAAGCCATTTTTAGGTGGCCAGCCATCATTCTTAATGACCAATCACTGATTGAAGTGACCAAACTAACATGAAAGGGAGATGTTAAAACAGATCAACCAAGAATTACTGCATCTGACCAGAATCTACAGGGCAGTGAGAAATCTACACATGTGTTCACAAAACAGTAGGTAATGTTAGGTCATTAATTGGATATATATGGATTTGAATTTGTATTTTATTTATTATTATAAACCTATCACAAAGTTTTGATGTACAATTTAGAAAAATACTTAAGATTCTAAAATGCCTTGTGAACCAAAAATCTGATAACATAATTGCCAATAACAATGTTTAGAGGTCCACTTTTTTAATGACAGTAATGATTTCAAAGAATAATTTAAATTCTTAAATGCCAAATCAACAGAAAATTGTATTGCCTAGTTGCTGTATATTGCTATGTAACAGAATATTAGGAATACATTTTCTTATCATTAGTATTCCACACCAAGAATTGCATAATCATCTGACCATACAGAAACAGGAAGTACTTTTCTACAGATGCCATGACTATCTTGCTTGTGTTTTAATAAATCTAGGTGGTACCAAGAAGTAAAAGATTTGTTCATACCCTCTTTAAAGTTCTCCAATTCATATCTGTTAGAGTGATAAATTTTCATGCAGAATATTGCATATTTATAGATAATATTATCATTCTATTTTGTATAACACCCGTGCAAAGGTTGAACATCCATAAAGAATGACAACTGATTAAAGGTGTATAAGCAAGAATGTACAGAGTCAATTAAAATTGTCTGTAAAGTAAAGTCAATATAAATGGTTGTTTCAATAATAAATTAAGAAGGGTAAGGAATCTGGTGCAGTCTCTTTAAGTTTTACATTTCACATCTGTTAGAGTGATAAATTAAATGCAGAATATTGCATATTTTCAGATAACATTATCATTCTATTTTGTATAACACCCGTGCAAAGGTTGAACATCCACAAAGAATGACAACTGATTAAAGGTGTAAAGAGGGGAGGGGGGGGGGGGGGGGGGGAATGGAGGAAATATACAAAAATATTGCCAATGAACAATGAGATTGTATTATAGATTATAAGTTTTAAAATTAAATTAATGCCATGTAAACTTGAAGTGCTAGTATAACACCCGTGCAAAGGTTGAACATCCACAAAGAATGTCAACTGATTAAAGGTGTAGGGGGGGAAGATATGGAGAAAATGTACAGAGAAAATGCCCAGCTTATTATTTGATTGTATTTTAGATTATATAGTTTTAAAATAAAATTAATGCCATAAAAAGTTGGAAAGCTATACCACACACCCCTTGCAAAGTCCATGGTTTGGTATGGGTAAATCTAAATATAACTGTACAATTTAGAGGTGCACAGCGGCATTATATTGTGAAGATTCTGAGTTAGACGAGGGGTTGAATAGGGGAAGGGGATATAGTTGTGTACTGCAGTGGGCACCTATTTTTCTGAAGAAAACCTTGAAATAATTTTGACAGAGAAAAAAATCCAGGAAGTATAGCAAGCAAGGCTCACAAAATCATATCTCGCCCCTTGCAGTCCATGCTTTAGAAATTGAAAATTGATTTGCTTGAAGACTACCAAGAAAGTGATTCTAAGAATAAAATCAATAAATCATAATTGTCTCAAATCTGTTAGAGTGATAAATTTCATGCAGAATATTGCATATTTTAAGATAATATTATCACTCTATTTTGTATAACACCCGTGCAAAGGTTGAACATCTATTAAAAAAATGACAACTGATTAAAGGTGTAAAGGGGAAAAGATATGGAGGAAATGTAAAGAGAAAATTTCCAACTTATAATGTGAAATTATAAAAGTTTTAAAAATAAAAATTTGTAGTGCTATATATATAATTCCAAACACTCTTGCGAAGTCCATATTATGGTATGAGAAAATCTAAATATAATTGAGATGAAAAAAATCAAAATTTAGAGGTGCACAACTGCATTACATTGTAAAGATTTTTGATTAAAGTTATGATGAGGGTTTTAGGAGGGATATATTGTGCACATGATTCTGACAGAAAACACATAACTGGAAATACTGCAAGCAAAGATCACAAAATTATATCCCTTCCCCTGCCAGTTCATCCTTTGGTAAGTTAAACAACACCACCTTCAAACCCTACTCCCAAAAAAATAGCAGATGTATAATTGCATTTCATTGATTCTGAAATGAGGTTTATGGGGAGGAAGATGTATATTTATATACTGTATTGTGCAAATGAATTGCAGAAGACTGTTTAAAGGAAGTGATTCTAATCTGTTAGAGTGATAAAGTTCATGCAAAATATTGCATATTTTCAGATAATATTTTCACTCTATTTTGTATAACACCCGTGCAAAGATTGAACATCTATAAAGAATGACAACTGATTAAAGGTGTAAGGGGAAAAGATATGGAGAAAATGTAAAGAGTTATATTAAATTGGCTGTAAAGTATGGTCATTATATATGTTGCCAAATAATCAAACTAAGTTTCTGTTACAATCAAATTCATTTTAAATGAAGTCCAGTAACTCCCGTCATGCAAGAACTGACAAATCAAAACGAAAGTATAAAATGGCCAACTTCACATGTCAGATAAACAATACTACAAATTCTGAAATCTTAAAAGTCAAATGGAGTCATATTCAAAGATGTCATTGTGTTACAGAGATAAAACAAATGGTAAAAGTCCAATTATTTCCATAAAATTCATCAAATACAAATAACTGTAAAGTATGGTCCACCATACATATTGACATAAAATCCCTACAAGATAATATAAGGTTCAATCAGTACTTTTCTACAAGATACAAAGGCTATCTCTTAAATAACCTTTAACAAATGCAGGGGGTACTAAACAGTTTGGGAAGAGAATCTGGTTTAGCCTCTTTAAAAGTTCTCCATTTCACGTCTGTAAGAATGATAATTTTCATGCAGAATACTAAATGTTGCATATTTTCAGATAATATTATCATTCTATTTTGTATAACACCTGAGCATAGATTGAACATCCATAAAAATAAGAATGACAACTGTATAAAGGTGTATGGGGGTGTGTGAAGATATGGGGAAAAGTACGGAGTAATTGTATGATGTACAATAGGAATGTATTTTATGCAAGTTATTAGTTCAAAATAAAATTAAAACCATTATAAAAATATATCCCTTAGATACAATTATCATATATTTTAATCCCAACCAATACATCTGGAAATGAGAGCCTTTTATAAAATAGTCTGAGAGAGGTTGCCTTCACAATGTGTCATTATAACAATACCTAATAAATGGTCAAAGTCTGTTAACTCTGCTATAAATTGACAAATTAAACGGACAATATAGTACACACAAGATAAAATAATATGAATAATCCTTCTTAGTATGAAAACTTAATGTCAAACTGTCTCTGAATATTGATGTGTTTCGGAGGGACAGAGACCATTACCATATTAGACTTTGTGCAACACATGAGAGACAAGAAGAATCCTTTTCCTTAGCAAAATGTCCTTTACTCCTGTGTACTGTGAAATACAACAACTGGGTCTGATTATGCTGCAATAAGCTGGCAATGGTGAAAGTCAAATAACTGTAGCAGATCCTAGACGATGTCAAATCAAAATGGCAAGTAAAGAATTGCTAACACATAATGACATACAATCATACTAACTGAAAGCTACAAGGAAAACAGCCTCAGACGAGTTGCATTTACAAGGTGTATTATGTAACCATAATTTCCTTTAATCAAAGTTTAATAATTTGAACAAGAATTCATATATCAAAAAGATAGTAAAAGTTCTATATTTCAAATCTGTTAGAGTGATAAATCTTATGCAGAATATTGCATATTTTAAGATAATATTATCATTCTTTTTTATATAACACCCGTGCAAAGGTTGAACATCCACAGAGAATGACAACTGATTAAAGGTGTTAGGGGGGATATGGTATACAGAGAAATTATATAACATGTATAATGTACTTTAAGATTGTATAAAAAGTTAGGAGGGAAAGATATGGAGAGAGTGTATAACTGATTGAAGGACAGTAAAGTGTAAATATTAAGACAATGGTGTTATAATATAATTTCCTTTAATCAAAGTACAATACAAACTTGAAAAAGTATTGACAAACAATCCTACCAATTCTGAAAGCATCTGTCAAATGGTCACTCACAAGTTGTTATCAAAGAAGTCATCAAGTAAAAGTAATGGTCAAAGTCAATAATTACCATAAAGATTGTCAAATCAAAGTGACAATAAAGTATGGTCAACTATATAGTTGACCGAAAAATCATGACTTATGGTTTCGTTTTTTTTAATAGATAAATTTACTAGGTGGTGCCAAGCAGAGGTTAAGAAGGATAAAAGAATTTTCTGTAGCCTCTTTAAGTTCTACATTTGTAATCTGTTAGAGTGATAAATTACATGCAGAGCATTGCATATTTTTCAGATTTGATCATTCTTCTTTGTATAACACTCGTGCAAAGGTTGAACATCCACAAAGAATGACAACTGATAAGAATGTATATAAAAAAATACCAATGTACAATACAATTATATCTGAGTTCATTAAGTTTAAAAGGGCAATTAAAACTGTAAAAAAACTTATTCCAACATTTTGAATTTCTTCACTTTTTTAAATAGTGCTGTAACCATTTTATTGAAAAATAGCATGTCAACTTTTGAAGCATTTTGATGTGAATATTTAATATATTTTAATTATTTGCGCTTTTTTAAGCAGCATAGACAATCTACATGTACTGTGAACAAATCAAGGCATCTGTTTTGATTGGTCCTTTGTCTTACCTGGGAATAAGGACATATAGCTCCCATTCCTCCAGTATTTGGTCCTTGGTCCCCTTCATTTAGCTGCTTATGGTCTTGGGCTGGTGGCATCAGAGCAACAGCATTCCCGTCACAAAATGCTAAAACCTGATAAAGAGATAATGACTGAATTGATGTTTTTCATGTATTTGAAACATTGAAAGTTGAGAAATAAGAATAAAACATTAACCCTCAGTAAATGGGAGAGATCCGTTTGCGCCAAAAATGCCTCCTTTTGCGCCACAACTTTTTTTCTCCAATGCTACGTTTGCGCCACCTGTTTTAAAATTACATGGTATCATTTGCGCCAAAAATAAATCATACGATTGCGCCAATTAGAAGAAAAATTACTTCCCTCCACCTTTATTCGGACTTGGAAACAGCAGTTTACACGGCAAATGTTTCCTTTTCTGAAACATACTTTCTTCTTACTGCTGCTGCATAGGTACTTCCTAATTTAATGTATGTAGTAGCTTGTAACTTCACTTCATTGTCCATAATAATTCCCCGTGGAATGCTTCTGCTCCATTACTAGTACGTCTTGCGGTAGATAGAGTTTCCGCCCATACGGATGATGGGAGCAAAGCAAAACATAATCAGCAAAAGCTTATATTTTTTTCTCTTTTGACATATCGTATATTAAATATTCAGCAAAGCAATATGTTTTCTTCTCTCTCTGTACATGGACTGTCTACTGCATTTCAAGTCATTTCTCTCCAGATGCTCATCTTCATGGTGAAATATCTCTGATCATATGATACTTTTTAAGCCAAAAATAAGAACAATTATTAATCATTAATATATTTATCTTTGATATGTGTACAGGTAAATTGGTGCAAATGAGTTCCGATTATTGGCGCAAATGATACATTTTGAAAATAAAATTTGGCGCAAATGATACCCCTGAAAAACAGTAATTGGCGCAAAAGGACTGCTGCCCTGTAAATCAAGTCATTTTTGCCTTCAACACCTGAAATGGCAGACTTATACAATAGTTGAACTATTTGCATTTAAAATTTCTTATTAACAACCAATGGACCACAATGGAAAAATTGTGTAAATGTAAATGCAGTTTTCATGTTGAAAATTTCTCCTTATCTATAACAAGGCAGATCCTTTCACATCATTGAAATTGGAGTGGGTTTTTTTTCTAGTCTGTTTCGAAAGTGTTTCAGGTTTGAATTATCAATCCCTAACTAAATACCAGGGATTTTATCATATATTTTATTGTTAGTGTGTTTTCTATCTTGAAAGAGTTTATTATGTAATAGATTGCTGCTAATAACTTGGTGTTTAATATTTTAATTAGATTTTTGTTTTTTTCCCAATTTTCCTTAAAAAGTATTAAATATTTTCCATGCAAAAAATTCCTGCTGAAAAAAATAGATTTTTGCTAACAATCTGTACCAATGAAACTTTTGAGTAATGAAAAGTCTTCCCAACTCAAGACTAACAATTCTATGGTAGTTAAATCCATTAAAAAGTAGAATATAGTTTAACTTTTCTTTCCAACCCAAGATTAACAATTGTATGGTTTGTAAAATCAATTTAGTATGATGGTTGATATCCATTCATTTGATGTGTTTGAGCTTTTGATTTTGCCATTTGATAAGGGACTTTCTGTTTTGAATTTTCCTCAGAGTTCAGTATTTTGGTTATTTTACTTTTTACCACATACCGAAACTTCTTCTCCCTCCAGAAATTCTTCCACCACTACTTCTTCACCAGCAGCACCATATTTCTTGTTCTACAAAATACTGATAGTGTGAGAATCTTTTGGTTTGTGTCAATTTTAGTTAAACCATGTTCATTTTATTTTCAAACTAAAAAACACAAATCACAAACAAATAACTGCTTTGGTGGGTTTTTATATATTCTGTTTTTCAAGCAAAATTATGCTGGTTTGACGAAACTTTTTAATTCCTTGCTTGTCCTACAAAGCTATATAACTCATCGCCTGTCTGAAAAAGCTTAATTCCTTGCCAGTCTAACAAAGCATATTTGGTTATATGCAGACTTTGAAAAAATCATATAATTATATGTCAAGATTTCCTCAATTCACAAAAAGAAATGAATCCATATACTTGTAGTATAAAACTTATCATACCACCAGAATATCTGTAACAGCTTGACATGCTTGATCTCTGTTCTGTGCTACTACCACACCTTTACCTGCTGATAATCCACTGGCCTTTATAACTAATGCTTTGTATGTAGCACTACAAAGAGGAAAAAATAAGTTAGTCAGTTTTATTACTAATTTCTACAAAATATCTCACAAGTGAAAACTATAGTTTACTGATTTAAGCAAAGACAAAAATGATGATGATGTATAGATGGCTTATAAATCTAATTCATATTCCGGCTGTGTACATGCTTTAAAATGTAATAAAATATGAACCTTGCTTTGTATTAGAACTAAATACTGAGGTGAATAAAAAAGGCACATAAGTATAATGGGAATTGATTGTCTCATTGCGCATGTGTAATACATGTACGTGTAGGCGTAGGAATTTTTGGCCCCAAAAAATTAGGTTGTAAAGTGACTGTTTTATATAGTTAATTCTAGCCTGTACTTCATACTGTGAACATCGTATTTTTAAGGGGTTTTTTTAAGGAAAAAAAATTTGCATAATTTTGTATTTTGATAAAAAATTGATTTTTATGTAGGTTGATTGGCTATACAAACGTAATCGTATTTTGACTTTTGTACCAAAAATTTTATAGCCCTCAAGTCCTAATGACTCGCTTTCTTTTCTATTTCAATATTTACAAACAAAATTGTGTTTTTTTTTCTCATTTGATTAGTGAGGTCCAACACTTAAGAGTTTTGTTGGCATTTACAAAAGGACACAGGTTTCCTAAATGGTTTTTTTCTGGGCGGTCACGAAACATTCATTTATTCAAATACAAAAGGTCAACATTTTTGAGTATATATTTTTGTTGAACAATAGTGTTATTGTTTTCACATTGTAACGTGTATAATATGTGTATATTGATCATTTGTCTTATTAAATGGGCAGCTCACAATATGCAGTACTCAAGCTAGTCAAACATAAGTTTGAGTTGTTTTTTTCTTTGAATAGTTGAGTTTAGATGTATTAAGTGGAAAGAAGACTTGTTTAAAGGTGCTATTTCAAAGGAAAGTCTGCAGGATAACATGTCACTGTACCCAAAACATAATTCTATATCTGAGCCTGCAGGTATTACCATTTACTCTGATATATTGTGTGAAACTTTCAGTCTTTGGTTTCACCTATTCACACTCAAATGATTTTCACAAATTTTCACTTCCATAATAAATCTTGTTTCATATTTTATTTGAGGTTCCAAATCCCTCCAGCAAAAAATCTTTAGATAAATTTGGCTTTTCTGTTATGTCCTTATATTCATATTGCTTCTTAAGTTTCGACACATTTATAATCATAAGCTTTCAAATGTTTAGGTTTGAGCATTCATGATTAAGGTAAATCCTTAAAAAAATTTAGATGCACAAAATTGAAAGTTTTATTATCATTTATATTTATTTCTGAATAAAACATTTTACAATACCTCTTTATATGTTTGGTAGCAGCATCTGGACAGGTGAATGTTTGAAATCTGGCTGTTGGTATGTTATGTCTTTCCATGAACTTTTTAGAGAAACTTTTACTGGCTTCAATTTGTGCAGCAGCAGCACTGGGACCAAAACAACATATACCTAGAAAATATAAATTCAACAATATCCAACAATGTCCATAAAACAAAAGTTACTTTCAGTTTGATTATAACCAATTATTCACAATTTAATAGCATAAGGATAAGTCATTACTTTTTCAAAACTACACTTTATAATATATTCATATGAATTTTCAAACATTCTTACTGTGGCTTCCTTTATTTTTGTGGGTACCAATTTTTGTGGATTGAGGAAAACCATATTTGATTTCATGGTTTTGCCAATGTCTCTATTCAAGCATATATAGAATTTGTAATTAGTTGAACATTTAAATTTGTAGTTCACTGGTCCACACAAAACCCCCCAAAAATTGGTATCCAACAAGTGTAAGTAATAATCAATCAACAGAAAATTATTCAATTCAAAAAGATATCTTTAATTCATTTTGTAATACATTTTCAAGAATAATTTTCTGTTATTCCAACAATAATGATAGACCTAGACTTGCTACAATTCCCTTTCTATTATTTCTCTCTTACTAATTTATATGTTTACTGATAAGTGCCAGCCTACTGATTGACCTCCTGCAGATGTCATCTCCTAGTTATAGCAGTAAAATTATTAAAGGGGCAAAATTGAAAAAAAAAAAACATAATTAGTAAGGGACATGTGGCAAGTCTATGATAGACCTTGAACCCCTGTTTTGACAGTGAATAATTTTTAGACTAGACTTAACAAGTTATCTGTCTTACCATGCTGTTGCAGGGTATCTGCTATCCCAGCAGCCAATGGATCTTCTGGTCCAACAACAGCCAATGAAACTTTTTTATCATCACAAAATTTGACAACTGCATTAAAATCTTTCACATTTAAATCTGTTAAAACATATATGTAAAACCATTTAGAATATTTATAGAAGTTTTGTTATAAGGTAGATAATGTTATAAATCTAAATAATAAAATTGCATGCAAATCATAGGTACTAACTATTATCCTTACTGCATTAGGTTGTTCAGGAACACAAGGACCATCATGTGACCAAAATAAATCTGGTCTGTTAAGGTCAAGTAACAGTAAATGAACGCCGTCTAGCGGATTCCGCGAAATATTGCGACGTTTTGTACGAATTACGTCCCTTTGACCAGATTTTGCAATGTTAAAATTGCACCCGGCGACTTTTCGATCGGAGAATGTCAACGGTAAATTTGACGGAAAGTATGTTACTTCTAGGAGAATGAACTTGTTTTTCTAAAACTAAAAAATTGAAAATGAATATGAAAACAGTCCTGAAGACGATCTTCAAAATGAAAATCAAGACGTAGGGTGGTAGAGTTTGTATATCTGCCGACCAGTTAAAGCAAGTGTGAAAACTGTTCCTCATTACTATTTCTACATAATTGTGATGAGAAAAAAAAACAGTGTGGTCTCGGAAGTATTCTATGTGTAGTATGTCAAAACTGTCCTTTCAAAAACCCTACATTCACTGGGAAAAGACATCGTCTAGCAGAAAATAAGCAGGAGGGGTACAAGTTTGGGACATTAATACTAAAGTTAAAACTTAGTATTGTACGGTAAGACTATCTCCCATATTTTGAAAATTATCACACCAGTCGGAACAAGTAAAAATATTTTCAAATTAGAGAAAAGGAAATGAACCACATAAACTAATACTGGTCATAAATTCGCCGCTGCTGTCAGTCAGTCATGGATGGCACTAAACTATAATACACTTAAATAATTAACCTTGTTCACGGTTGGAACAATAGTTTAATATTCATACACAGTTTTTAGACTATAACAAATTAAAAATAAGCAAAAATGATGTTTCACGATCATTAATCAATCGCTACATTTTGTAATTTAACGTTTTTTGTTTTTTTTTAATGGTGCTTTCTTTCACGTCCGCAATTTCGATGTTAAAAATAGAACACAAATCTTTAAATAGATACATGTATAAATAGTATATGTTTGAAGATTTATACAGGGCTTAGTATACTAATAGTATTGATTCGTATGGTTGTTATGTATATATAGGGCCGTAACTACCTATGAGACAGGGGAGGCAACTGCCTCTCCCGAATTTTCTACACCAAATTTTTTTTGGAAGTAATAAAATGAAATATTGACAATATATACACGAAGAACTTGAATTTATATTATAAACAACACTAGTTTACAGTTTTAACATTGTTATCATGATACGTGATATGTCTGTAATTTTCCGGATTTTTGATCGAAAGTGAACCGTTTCAGTATTTATTTTCTTTATTTTTTTCGTGTGGCCGTCCGTCTGTTATTCAGTATTCGTACAAGAACACATATGAAACTTTGCTTTCGACAATTTTGAATAAAACATAACTATTGACATTTATTTAGGGGCTCAATTAAGCAGAGAAAGTTACCTTTGTATTGTGAATCTTTTAAGATATCGGAAATTCATTACCGGCTGAATCAGCTGTACTCATGTTGGATCGTTTTTTAACGTCTCCCGATCGTACGAGAACATTATGGTCAATGCCTCCCATTTGTTGTAGCAGGGACTTTCTATACTAAGTATATACTAGCATAGAAAGTAGGCTGGTTGTAGTTATTAACATGTCTGTTCAGCTTTCAAAAATATTGAAATTCAAGGTCCTCGATAAAAAAAAAATCTTCGTTCTTTAATCTTGCTTTATATGTTTTTTTTAACTTACCAGTTTGATTTCTAACAAAAGTATCTTTAAATACAGATAATAATTGTTTGCATAAAAATTGCTCCCAGGATCCAGCAATACTGATGGTTCTTACAGTCACGGTAAGGAAATCGAGGGAAAACGTGTTATTTTCAGCCATTTTACTAAAAGAGAAAAATCGGCGGCCACGATGAATTTTAATGTGAATAATTATAGGTCAAAGTACGGCCTTCAAGACGGAGCCTTAAAGTTGTCTCACCCCGAACAGCAATCTCAGCTTGTTTTTGCATAAAAATTGCTTCCAGGTTCAAACAAAACTGACGTTTCTCAAAGTAAGGAAATCGAAGGGAAACGGGTCATTTTTAGCCATTGACTGAGAGAAAAAAAATCGGCGGGGGGCTGCGCCCCCAAACCCCTGCCTCCCCTGAATTCGAACCCTAGTTACGGCCCTGATATATATATATGGGTAAAAATTAACCGAATAAAAAAAAATGTACCCTAGCTGAAAGTAGCATCTCAAATATACAATAAAACTGAGCACACTCTCAATTCTATTTCACTCATAAAACTGGAAGGTTGAGAACGAGATTATATCGATCACCTCTATATCATAGTACTACATATACTATATATACCGACTGAAAAATATGCACAGTGTCACAGACTTTCAGTACCTAAAGTTAGATGTAAATCCCCTAAGTAGTCAGTACTTCAATAAGACAGCAACCAGACAACAACACAAGGTCAAAAGAAAATTTAAAAGTAAAAGACATCTTATGATATGCATTTGACAGGGGCGGGGGCGCAGGGGTCCTGATCCCGAAATCCCGGACTTAAAAACATGAAATTCCGAGGTCCCGTTTAAGGTCCCCTCATTTGTGTAGATGGACTAAATAACAAAACACAATATTACCAGTCATGTCTCAGCCTGTGTGCGATTGTTTTTTTCTTGTTTTTTTTTTCTTCGGGTTTTTTTTTTTTTTTTTTTGGGGGGGGGGGGGGGGGGGGGTATTTTTGTAGGCATATTAAACATAAATATGTAAATCTGTTTTTATGTCATATCTCAACCTCCGTATAATTGGTTTCCTCGGAAATGTTTTTACACGATGTATTTTCTGGAAAATACACTGTACTACAAAGACCGTGCAATGTTTTGAGAGAAAGCGAAATTCAGAGAGAGAAGCACATTAATTTATTGTCACACATAATTAGATCTCAAAGGGAGTTGCGGAATAACGGATACTGGCGAATGTCAAAATTGAACAAAAACGTTTGCAAAATTATAAAGAATAACAACGGAAAATAAAATGATTATTTAATATAATAGTGTAGACCATGTACAGAATTAAGAAATCATGTAATGATAGAAGAATTTTACAAAATCGTTAATTGAAGATTTTACAGAATAAGCGCTATATTTAAAGATAAAGAACATTAGGTCCACACTTCATATTGACCCTTAAAAATCGTTGGATTATCTCGGTGTTGCTGGTCAGTAATGAATAAAATTCACTGATCAATTTAAAGGTTGTTGTAAGTGATGCAATATATTCTTATTTCCCTGTTCCCCTTATGTAACTTCCAGTTTTATTAAAGTTTACATTCATCAAAGCCGTAGTTTAATTTAGTTTCCTAAAATTACTACCCCCCCCCCCCTTTTATTTGTCGCTTGTTGTGTACCATGTACTAATCTATAATACTAAAATTACGAGGTCCAATTTGTCAGCCGTCATCACATAAAACCGATGAATCAAAGAATTCAACTTTATATTAAACTAATATAGTACAATGGTGTTGATTAAAAATAACACCACTCTAAGCCCATTTGTTTTCCACGTAATTAATATTGCCAATAATTAAGAAGTTCCGGATCGAGTCCGACACCGATACCAATAGTATATTCACCTGTTACCTATTACCTTATCTGTACGTTCCGCATCTGACAGGCGCACCACCAAACATTGTATTTAGAATTTTGCTGTATACTGTTGAGTAAAACATACTCCATTCCAGGCCCTTTTGTTTTCCAAATTATTAATATTACCAATAATTGAAGGTTCAAGGCCGACGGGTTTAAACAGAAAGATTTTGAAAGCAGAGAAAACTGTGCCACCTTATACATGTTATAACCGGCATGACTTTACCAGATGACAATACCAATACTAAAATAAGGCATACGTATAGTTATATATTAGTCACGGACCCGCGATATCACGGGTGTGTTCTAGTTCTATATATAATTCGAGCATACATATGTACAATTATGGAACAATAAACATTTAGTAAACTTTTTAAAACGTTTTTGTAGACTTGTATACACTAAATTTTATACAGAACAAAAAAGATATTAACAAAGATGTCAGTTTGTCTGCGTGTTTTACTTGTTAACTTGAAGATGACCACACGATACTCTTTCAAGAATTTGTAGAATCATTGATATAATGTTTGTTTATTATATGCTATGTTAAGCAGCAGTATATGGACAGAACACGTTCTGTCGTGATATAGTACCAAAACACAAGCTATTACATGTTCCGCTGCTAAATAAACCGTTTTTTTTTTTTTCAAAGTGGCCAAATCATATATCGGAACGGAGAAAAAGTGTAAACAGATGATTTACAAGATAGTCGAAGAGATTTATGAATTGGTTACCCAAAAATGACAAAGTTCAACTATCATTAGAGCAAATATTAATAAAGATCAAAACCCTGACCACATGCAAACAGACAGCAAAGTACGTTCTAGGATTCAAACTGTACATAGATGTTTTGCGGAATAACTATAAACTGTAAAGGGGGACGAACGGACGGAAGGACGGGCGGCCAGATGGAATGACGGACGGACAGACGTACAGGGGTAGTTGAAAAGGGGGGGGGGGGGGGGGGGGGGTACAAAAATATAGCTTCAATTACATCTTTTATTGCGTCAACTTGAAGACAGTTACCCTGATGATTTCTTTTTTTACGTTTTTACCATTTTTGCGTTCATGTACTTACAACGTATTTTTGTCTGAATTAGTAATTGTTTTAAATATGTATATTGACACAACGGAAACACATTTTTTACAACGTATAATTTCTTTTTAAAATGTTCCATAAAAGAGGGTCTGATTGGGGTTTACGGAATACAGAATAATGGGCGAAAATTGCAGAATAAAATGCAAAAAAGAAAGAAAAAGAAAAAGTGTATAATGGGGTGCTAAAATATAAAGAATAAAGAATATTGGTAATACTAAATAAAAATTTATGATAATTATCCAGACTCTTATGATAAAAAGAATCTATCAATACGAATTTTTTAATCATCGTGCATAATCAACACGAAGAACGTTGGAAATTATTAGCATGATAACTTGACGTTATGTAATAAAAATTACGACGTCACGAATTTTGATGGTTTTTTTGCCAAAATGTTTGGTTTGCGCCGCTTCTACAGGGAAAACGAAGTCGGTGACCATATTGTTTTTTAATATCATCTAATTCGTAAGACAAAGAGGGAAAAAATATTAATTGAAAAAAAAATTCTATGGAGCGGTTCTCGTGATTTATACCAGAAACCGAAAATTGTAGAAGAAAAATATAGATTTTCCCTATATATTCAATGTAATTTAGTCCCCTCTCGGACCATTTTAAAAATGGATTTTTCTTGAAAACGAAGTCGGTGACATATACTTTTTTTTACATTTTCTGATGTATATTTTCAATATCTAATTGAGTTCTAAATTTTAAAAAAATCTATGGACTAGTTTATTTACTGATCCTTGACCTTAAACTGAAAATGCTGAAGTCACTGTTTTGTTAGAAATCTTCAAAATCAATATCTGACAAAACAGACATTTTGCAAGACATGGCTTGCCAAAATATTCCACAGTAGAACAATCAAGTAACATTTGCTTTCAGTCAGTATGGATGGGTTGCTGTAACTCCAAGGTAATAATTGAATGACATAGAAACTCAGTTTAGTCAATTTTCATCAGTCAAGGTTGTATAAAAATCGAAAGAAAAAATTCAGCTGGGTGGGTTTAGGCCATGTATAGGACAGTTTTATCTATCAGGTACAAAATTGTTTTATATTCTGTAATATTATCCCAAGAATGAATCTAATCAATTTCATTAAACTGAAAGTTCACAGATATCAAAAACTAGTAATATGCTAAAAAAATGTTTAGTCTTCATTTTCACACCAGCTTCACTCTTTAAGTGTAATAAAATATCTGCAAACCTTACCAACATTTTCTACTTTCTTGTCTTGACAAGTTCCTGTATTTCCTGGTGCAACATAAACCTGACTGACTTTGGGTGACTTTGACAGTTTCCACGACAACACATGCTCCCTTCCTCCACTACCAATCACCAGAACTGTTTCTGTCATTTATAATCTACCAACAATGTATATCACAAATTAAAGCAATAGATACATGTACAAGACATTCCAATTCCATTTTATGAATGAACAGCCAAGCTTGACCTGGGGTCATTTGGGGGAAACCATTACCCATCATTGGACATTAAGCAGTGATTTTGCTAGCGCTCGTCACTTTTGTAATTTACGAAAGGGTTTTCGCATTGACGAAAGTATTTCAAATCAATTTTGTCACTTAAATTTTGAAAGTGTACAAATATTTTCACATTAAAATACTATAAATCTACCTGTCTTTATGTTTGTGACAAGTTTATGACCTCCCAGGTAATTAACATTTTCAACAGGTGTTACAAGTTGTGATTACGCTAATCCATTTTAATATCGCCATCAGATGGGTCACTAATCCGTTAATTATTAATAAACCTAATAATTTACCATCATAATTATTTCCCCCAAACAACCTGCAGGAGTATAGTTCCGTCATTTGATCCCCCAGATGCTTCCTGTACTGTGTGCAATGCATGCGTGAAAGTATTCCTATGACTATTTATAGACCCTGATTAAATAAGTAAAATACGAAATCATTTAGAATCAATTAAACGAGAGAGACAAATATATATCTCTCACTAAAAGAAATGTAACCAAAATATTATAATTTCCTGATGAATCCGGACTAGTTTTGAATTTATCATCCAAGTGTCACTACCCGTTTTCGTTTCATTTTAAAACCGAAAGTAGTAAACGTGATCTATTCTTGATTTGTTTCTTGTTCCTAAAAGGATTTTATACAGTTCCAACTTAATAGAAATTATTTCCAAATATCAATTTAGACGTTTACTTAGGATAATGATTATGCAGTGATATAATCATTGCAAGTTAATTTTCTGCTGTGATTCCATGTTTACAAAAAATGAATCCAACTTTTGTTGATCAGGAATGTCCTCTGGAACAAACTGAAGAGAAATTGTGAACTAAGTTTCCACATCCCATGTCAGAATCTTTCAAAATCAGAGCCAATACAGTAAAATCATACAATACTGACTTCCAATCATGCCCAAGTCCTTTAAAATCTGACAAAGTCAAAGATAAAGCTAGTAATATAAATTCTTGGTCTCTTGCTGTTACACAAAAAATTTCATAGCGCACAGAAGTGACTAAAGCCCTCAAAATCCTAGCTTAAACTCTGATTAAGACATAAGATATTTACTTTGAGACATCAAATTTTTCTAGGATAAAGCACCAGTAGACTTTATTCATGTTACCAACTTTTGACTCTCAATTATATAATCTTTCGAGAGGTTACCTAATTTGTGGTTTGACATCCTGGTACTCAGTCAAGTAAAAGAGCGACCGAAAGAAGTAAAATCAAATCAACTTAAAATCTGTGCATTTTCAGGGTAAAGTTTACCAATGCTTACTGGTTTCTGATTATTTTGAAGTATAATGAAAACATAAAACAGTATATTTACTCCAAAAATGTACAGATCAAAAGCTTGATTTTACTTCTTTACCTTGCTCTAGGTTGCCCGAGGACCAGGCTGTCCAAGCAGAGAGAAAGTAACCTGTTGAAAAAATTCTGCGGGTTATTTTCGTGGGTGTAAATTTTCGTGATTTAACAGCAACAAAGTATACCAAAAATTTGAGTGTTTTTATTTTGGCGGATTCTTTAATACCAATTCAATATTTAAGCGGATACTTAATGGTTGCAGTTAAAAATTTGAAAAAATTGACTAAAACTAGTGTATGTCTATCATGTCTTTTGTAATGGTTAAATGATTGTTTTACTCGCAGGAAGTTGAACTTATTCATTAATTATATTTTGATAGTTATTCAATAGAATAGTCAATACCTGCAATTTTTTTGTCACAGGTGTACAAACTTCTTGTGGTTGCTTGGTAACCAAATTAACCCGACCTTTGATGTACTATAAATCATCATGAGTGACTTGCAACTCTTATATAATTTGAAACTAATCACTAAGGATAAAATATCTAAACTAGAGGCTCTCAAGAGCCTGTGTCGCTCACCTGTTACTGTATTTACTGATGTCGGCCATCTTGGTTGGTAGGCGGAGTCATTAGACATTTTTTTTTAAATAGATACCCTAGTAATGATTGTGGCCAAGTTTGGTTGAATTTGGCCCATAGTTTTAGAAAAGAAGATTTTTGTACAAGTTAAAACTAATGGCTCTCAAGAGCCTGTGTCGCTCACCTGTAACTGTATTTACTGATGTCGGCCATCTTGGGTGGTAGGCAGGTCATTAGACACTTTTTTAAATAGATACATTAGTAATGATTGTGGCCAAGTTTGGTTAAATTTGCCCCATAGTTATAGAAAAGAAGATTTTTGTACAAGTTACAAAAATGACGAAAAGTTGTTCAATATTGACTATAAAGGGCAATAACTCCTTAAGGGGTCCTCTAATAATTTTGATCATGCTGACTTATTTGTAGATCTTACTTTGCTGAACATTATTGCTGTTTACAGTTTATCTCTATGTATAATAGTATTCAAGATAATAACCAACAAGAGGCTGTCACAACGACAGCAAACCGGATTTATTAATATTTATTTGTGTCCTGGCAATATCACAAGAACCATTACTGATGAATGGTGAAAGTGAAAATCGTCAATATCAAATTTGACCTCCATTTTGTCATCAGTATCAACATCTTAAAATTTGAAAAGCTTAGATTGAATGGTTCATGAGTAAATGCAACAACGTGAATGGAAACGCCATTTCACAATCTTTCAAGAACCATAACTCCTGAACGGTAAAAGTCAAAATCGTCATTATTGAACTTGACCTCTAATTTGCCATCAGTAACAACATATAAAAATTTCAAAAGCTTTGGTTGAATGGTTCATGAGAAAATGCACGGACACGACTGGAAACACCATTTTTCAATCTTTCAAGAACCATAACTCCTGAACGGTAAAAGTCAAAATCGTCATTATTGAACTTGACCTCTATTTTGTCATCAGTAACAACATATTAAAATTTGGGAAGCTTTGGTAAAACAGTTCATGCGTAAATGAACGGACACGACTGGAAACACCATTTTTCAATCTTTCAAGAACCACAACTCCTGAATGGTAAAAGCCAAAATCGTCATTATTGAACTTGACCTCCATTTTGTCATCAGTAACAACATATTAAAATTTGGGAAGCTTAGGTAGAACAGTTCATGCATAAATGCACGGACACGACTGGAAACTCCATTTTTCAATCTTTCAAGAACCGTAACTCCTGAACGGTATAAGTCAAAATCGCCATTATTGAACTTGACCTCCATTTTGTCATCAGTAACAACATATTTAAATTTGGGAAGCTTAGGTAGAACAGTTCATGCATAAATGCACGGACACGACTGGAAACTCCATTTTTCAATCTTTCAAGAACCGTAACTCCTGAACGGTATAAGTCAAAATCGCCATTATTGAACTTGACCTCCATTTTGTCATCAGTAACAACATATTTAAATTTGGGAAGCTTAGGTAGAACAGTTCATGCGTAAATGCACGGACACGACTGGAAACTCCATTTTTCAATCTTTCAAGAACCATAACTCCTGAACGGTAAAAGTCAAAATCGCCATTATTGAACTTGACCTTCATTTAGTTGGCAGTAACAACATATTAAAATTTTAAAAGGTTTGGTTGAACGGTTCATGGGTTAATGCACGGACAACATTTGATTGCCGCCCGCCCGCCCGACCGACCGACCCACCGACAAACCGACCGACCGCCGTACATCCCCAAATCAATAACCGACATTTTTGTCACAAAAATCCGGTTAAAAACTGCAAAATTTCCTTAAAATTACCAATTTTAGGGCAGAAACCCAACAACTGGTTGTCAGATTCATCTGAAATTTTGAGAGGAGAAAGATCTTATTCTGATGGGCATTTAAATCTTGAAAGATTTGCCCTAAATATCTTAGTTTCAAAGATATAAAGCAACAACTGCATTTCACCACTATGTTCTAATTTTAGCCATGTCGGCCATTTTGTTTGGTAGGCGGGGTCATGGGACACATTTTTTAAACTATATACCACAATGATACTTGTGCCTAAGTTTGGTTAAATTTGGCCAAGTAGTTTCAGAGAAGAAGATTTTTGTACAAGTTACAAAAAATGATGAAAAGTTGTTAAAAATTGACTATAAAGGGCAATAACTCCTAAAGGGGTTGACTGACAATTTTGGTCATGTTGACTTATTTGTAGGTCTTACTTTGCTGAACATTATTGCTGTTTACAGTTTATCTCTATCTATAATAGTATTCAAGATAATAACCAAAAACTGCAAGATTTCCTTAAAATAACAAATTCAGGGGCAGCAACCCAACAACATGATGTCCCATTAGTCTGAAAATTTCAGGGCAGATAGATCTTGACCTGATCAACAATTTTACCCCATGTCAGATTTTCTCTAAATGCTTTGGTTTCAAAGATACTAGAACACACCCGCGAAATCGCGGGCATTCAGAGCGTGGTTGAAAGTATGTAAAGTGTTGTAGGAAGATTTAATAACTTGAGAATTTCAGGAACAGGTACTTGGGGACAGGAAAATATCTTTTTTATCCATTCTTCTTTATTTCAAAAATTCCCATTTTTTTTGTTTTCTATTAATTACAGTGTGAACATAAATTTAGTATATTATGAACATGCAAGTCAGGGGCCTGTACATTTTTGTACATGTAAATAGTGGTTGTCGTTTGTTTACGTGTAACATATTTGTTTTTTGTTCATATTTTGAACATAAATAAGGCCGTTAGTTTTCTCGTTTGAATTGTTTTACACTGTAATTTCAGGCACTTTTATAGCTGACTATGCGGTATGAGCTTTGCTCATTGTTGAAGGCCGTACGGTGACCTATAGTTGTTAATTTCTGTGTCATTTTTGTCTCTTGTGGGGAACTGTCTCTTTGGCAATCCTACCACATCTTCTTTTTTTGTAATCAATGAAATTTTGTAAAAGATTTAATGACTGGAGAATTTCGGAAAAGGTATCAAAAGTCAAAGGTACCTTGGGACAGGACAGTTGTTTTCTAGCCCGGCTCATCCTTTTTTCCCAAAATTCCCCCTTTTTATTTTCTAATAATTTTAATAACACATTGATAATTTTAGCGCTTAAATGTATATTATGTACAGTATGGGGTATGGGCTTTGCTCATTGTTGAGGGCCGTACGGTGACCTATAGTTGTTAATTTCTGTGTCATTTTTGTCTCTTGTTGAGAGCTGTCTCTTTGGCAAACATACCACATCTTCTTTAATTGAAATCAATAATTTTTTGTAAAAGATTTAATGAATTTTCTAGCCCGGCTCCTCCTTTTTTCCCTAAAAATTCCCCCTTTGGTTTCTATTAATTTTAATAACACATGGATAATTTTAGCGCTTATCTGTATAGTATGTACATTCATTACTATAAATAAAGTGTATTTGGTTTTTACTTTCAATTTTCACTTTACTAATCGATCCACGGGCCAGCGGTCATTGATATATTATACAGACTCTCTCAATTAATAAACTCTGTGACCGCCATGGATAGTTAACTTGAAAATGATAGCAGATAGAAAATACTCTTTATTCGTAGTAAATGTATGTTCAAAGTATAAAGAAAACGGTCCAAAGAAAACGCAAACCGGAAGTCTAATCTGACTTAAAATTTCAGCCAATGTCGGAATAATATCCGGACGCTTTTTTTCTCGTTTTTCTCCCAAAATATCTCAATCTGAATAATCATATGAATGGATGACAAATGCGACTATGCCATGTACCTATAGGACACAGAGGCATGACGATTAATTTATTGTGGAAAGAAGAGAAGCGACACCCAAAATGAGGTCTTCTCGTTTAATAGTATAGATAATCCAAAATATACATTTTACCCCTGTGTTCTATTTTTAGCCATGGCGGCCATCTTGATTGGATGGCCAGGTCATCGGACACATTTTTCAAACAAGATACCCCAAGGATGATTGTGACCAAGTTTGGTTAAAGGACGATGTATGATAAGAGTCATTTTTGGCCCCCTCTCAGAACCTGTTTATATTTATACCATCAATAGCCCTTGGGTAGGTACTTAAAAAAATACCAACTTTTATTTGTTCCCGTGATTATTGGTTGCCTAGCAACCAATTTATAAAATCAAACTTGCATTGTCTGTTTTTCGTCAAAAAATCTCTTTTTTAATGATTTTTGATGGTTTATTATGTTAAACTATATTATAATGATAATCTGTTTAAGGTTTTTTGATTCCTTCAACAAAGAAAATAAATGTATTATGCATAGCAACTACAGAATATAGTCAATTTTGCTTAGCAACTACACATTTACAGGCATTTAATGTATGTATTTGCACAAAAAAGTTACATTAAGTGTATGACAACAACAGAGTATTAATACAAACAAGCTAGTTTGTTCCATGCATCACTTTCAGACTTGAATTTTGCTTAGAAACTACCTAGCAACGTGAATTTTGCATAGCAACCGGACTATTTTAGGCATATAAAGTATGTAGTTGCACATACCACCAAAATCACAAAACCAAAAATAAATAGTTAAATCCTACAGGCTAGATTTTCTATTAATAGTTTTAAGATTGGTATTTTCCATTAAATCTACCTAGCAACGTGTATTTTCCATAGCAACCATACTATTTCAGGCATTTAAAGTATGCAATTGTATCCATAACTTACATTTGGTGTTTAACAACTTATCATTCATACAAATAAGCTAGTTTGTTCCATTCATAAGTTTCAGACTGGTATTTTGTTGAAAAACTACCTAGCAACATGAATTTCACATAGCAACCATTACTATTTCAAGCAATTAAATATGTATTTGCACATATAATTTTCATGGCATGACAACAAAAAACTTTTTCTTCGTGCAAGCTTTGGTTTCCTATGCATCAGTTTCAGATTAGTTCTATGACCTTAAACTACCGTGCACTGTCAATTTTGCATGGTAACCATTTTTTTTTTAAATTTTACATTTGTGTATAGAAAATATATGATTGATTTCCATATGTCAATGATTGTTTTCATATATTATATATATATAAGCTTCAGTATTTTTCTAAATGCATAACAATGTGTGTATCTTATGATTTTTTCAGCATATACTATTTTTTTAACAATAACAACAGATTTAACATTAAGTGCATTGG
This sequence comes from Mytilus edulis, assembly GCA_019925275.1. Classification (NCBI taxonomy): domain Eukaryota; kingdom Metazoa; phylum Mollusca; class Bivalvia; order Mytilida; family Mytilidae; genus Mytilus; species Mytilus edulis. Next base: position 97,289,278 of record CM034351.1, on the reverse strand, counting down.
TTGCAAAGGAAGATGTATAGTATGCATAGTTTTACACCACTGTGTCGATGCCACTGCTGGTGGACGTTTCGTCCCCGAGGGTATCACCAGCCCAGTAGTCAGCACTTCGGTGTTGACATGAATATCAATTACATGGTCATTTCTATAAATTTTCTGTTTACAAAACTTTTAATTTTTCGAAAAACTAAGGATTTTCTTACGCCCAGGAGTAGATTACCTTAGCCGTATTTGGCACAACTTTTAAGAATTTTTGGGTCCTCAATGCTCTTCAACTTTGTATTTGTTTGGCATTTTAACTGTTTTGATCCGAGCGTCACTGATGAGTCTTATGTAGACGAAACGCGCGTCTGGCATATTAAATTATAATCCTGGTACCTTTGATAACTATTTAGCATTGCCTTTCTTTGTGTGTCGGGTTTTTTTACAGATGAGTTGGGTAATCGTGGCTGTATTTTTTAAAATTAGACTTACTGCATTTTTTTCTATTGAAAATTCACAGGTGTTTATTTTTCATTAATCAAACTCGCAATATAAAACTGCAAACCTTTAGTCAATTTTTTTCGGTAAATGTCAATAAGTTTTTTTTCTGTTCATTCATCAAGGGATCATTTTTGTTGACAACACTATTTTACCTCCGTTTCATTACACTTTTTTTTTAAAGCAGATGTTTTGTGTCATCCTATGAACTCTGTTTACCAGTTATCATTTGGTACTAAAGAAAAAAAACAAATCTTTAAAAATAAATATCATTTTAATTATCCATACTATTATTAAAATGTAATTAAATAATACATTATAAGTAACAGGGAAATGTCTTTGTCTGTATGTCTTCCTGTCTATACATCTCACTAGTAAGTTCTTACAAAGGCAGCAATTCACAGACTTTGTCATCTTGTAAAATACTGGAAAAATGAAAAATAAAATGAAATACTGTGAGCATTATATACTGACACATTACAGACAAAAAACATTATTATGGTTATATTTCATTATCTGAAGTTCTTTGAAAGCACTTGTGAAAGTGCTAGTAAAAGGTATAAATTGAAACCATTACTATCTCATATCAATTTTCTTACATGTTAAATATATATATACACACGCTTAAAAGTATACAAAATAACACAAATAGCATAAAACAAGGAAAAACTAAATGCAGTTCTTTATAAATATTTCGGTAACAGATATCAATCATACTGTTATCAGTAAAAGAAAATATTGACTATACCATGTACCATATACATGGATAAAACATGCAGATTCGAATATACGATTAAAAGTCAGACACAAGAAAAGCTAACATCCTTAATGAACATTCCTCTATGGCTTGTCATCATTTTGATAGGCCTATACATCAGGTAATGAATATTTATGAATAGTGCATGTAGAAAAAAATGGAGGGTTGAAGATTTGTATCCTAACTGTATACCTAAGGATTCAATTTTAGATGATATCATACAAAGTTTAATTTCGGACCCTTTTTTACTTCAATGTGGACCAATTTGATAACAGGACCCAAAAACTAAAATCTCAATTCATGGTAAGATTCAGCATACCAAATAACCCCATATATTCAATGTTTGTCAAAATCAAACAAATTTGGTTTTGGATCCCCATTTGGACCAATTAAAAAACTGGGCCCATATTCAAAAATAAAAATACTGGTTTAAATTCTGCATATCAAAGAACCTTTAGAATTATTGTTTGTGTTAAAATCAACAAAGTTTAATTTGGACCTTTTTGACCTTAATGTAGACCAATTTAAAAAGAGACAAAAAATTTTAAATCCTAATACATGGTTAGATTTGGCATATGAAAGAACCGTAATTAATTCAATTTTGGATGGAATCAAACAAAGTTTAATTCTTGACTCTTTGGACCTCAATGAGGACCAACTTGAATAGGTACATAAAAACAAAATAATACATGTTTAGATTAAGAAAATCGAAGTACCCCAACTTGGACCAACTTAAAAACTGGGCTCTTAATCAAAAATTTAAATACATGTTAAAATTCTGCATATCAAATAACCCCAACAATTCATTTTTTGTTAAAATCAAAAAAGTTTAATTTTGGACCTTGTGGATCTTAATGTAGACCAATTTGAAAAAGGGACCATAAATTAAAAATCTAAATACATGGATATATTTGGCTATCAAACAACCCTTATCGATTCAATTATTGATGAAATCAAACAGAGTTCAATTTTGGAGCCTTTGGACCTCAATATGGACCAATCTAATAACGGGGTCCAAATTCAAAAAACTTAATGCATGATTAGATTCAGCATATTAAAGAACCAAAAGATTTCAAAAATTAAACCCTATTGAAATTGGTCCAAAAAGAAGCAATATTCACTTTTAATTATTGGGCTCTTCATAGCTTGCTGTTCAGTGTGAGCATAGCTAGGCTCTGTGTTGAAGACCAAACATTGACATAGAATGGTTTACCTTTATAATTGTGACTTGGATTGAGGGTTGCCTCTTTAGCACTCATACCACATCTTCCTATATCAATTTATTCAAAGGATTAGAAAAATATTGTTTTTGGTCCCTAATTCCTAAACAGTTAAGACCTTTACTCCCAAAATCAATACCAACCTTCCTTTTCTAGTATGGAACCTTGTGGTACAATTCCAGTAAGATACGTAAACTTACACACAAGTTATTGTCTGCCTAAGAGGAGGCTGGCTCCAGTCCCGCTTCTGTGATTCCTTATATAAGCAACCATTTTTTCCCCAAAAAAAGCCCCCCCCCCCTTAATCCGCCTCTGAGCTGTTTTTTTTTTATTATGAAAAAGGATAAAATTAATCATCAATTCAATAAATGTCTGACTAAGATATCATGTCTAAAATCTTCAACAACGGACTCAACACTAGCTATCAAATTATGACCCCACTGCTCCTGACCACATGATGTGCTTTAAATTCTTATGAATATGATGACAGGGGCGGAATCAGCCATTTTAAAAAGGGGAGAGGTGTCCAAACCCAGGACAAAAAGGGGGGACAACTATATGTCCCCATTCAAATGCATTGATCGTCCAAAAAAGGCGGGTATCAAACCACCGGAACCCTCCCCCGTGACTTTTGCAAGTTTTAATATAGTCTCAAACTTAACATAAATTAGTAAATACTTACGGTTACAATTCATCTTTAATTCATATCTTAATTCATGCCACGGCTTATTTGTTGTATACGGCATATCAATTCACTATCAAAACTTTTTGGAGACAATCTACAATTTAAAATACATTTGTAAAATAAATAAAGTACTCTGTAAATTCAGAAATTATTGCGAGGTTTTTATTATTGCGAATAATGCGACTGAGTTGTAAACGCAATAATTAAAACTCGCATTCTGTAATATTTCAACTGAATTAAGCATGACTTTTCTCAAAATCGTAAAAATTAAAATCGCATTCAAGTGTAAAATGACAAAATCGCAATAATAAATGCACGCAATAATTTCTGAATTTACAGTATAGATGAAAATTAAGTGCAGCAAGGGATTTAATTATCAAAATAATCTTCATTTTTTTACATAAATAAGGCTGTTAGTTCTCATTGGCAATCATACCACATCTTCTTTTTTATATTGATGATTTTAATATTGAATATTTTTAACATGGTGAACTGGAAAGCAATGATGGAAAGTTAGGCTTATTAAAAGGAACTTGATTTTTCATTTCTAAGAACCACACATGTTGAACTAATTCATATTTGCAAGTTTTAATATAGTATCAAACTTAACAAAAGTTTGGAAGAACAAATACTTACAGCTAAAATTCCTCTTTAGTTCATTCCATGGCTTATTTTGTATACATGGCATATACATTCACATTCAAAACTTTTTGGAGACAATCTACAAAATAAATTAATTATGAAAATCAAAAACAACAAGGGATTTATTTATTAAAACAATCTTGAATATTTCAAACAGTGTTGAAGAAACCAATGAAAGAAAGTGAACCTAAATAAAAGAAACTTGCTTTTTTCATATTTTAGAATCACAAATGTTTAACTTCCTTTTTACCGACCCTGACCTATAAATTGTTTGGTTTTAGTCTCTTCTAAATTGTAATTTGGAGGCCAACTCCATCGTTTTAATTTGAGGAACAATGATAAGTCCTTTTAATTTGCAACATACAACTGGGACGAATTTGTCAACCTGGATGATCTTTTTTTTTTAATTTTAATTTATCAAATTCTGTTTAAATTATTATATTTTTTTTATGTAAATGTATGTTGCATCATGTGCATTTAATCCATGCCAAATTAGAAATATTAGCACAATTTACATTGACATTTTTATATCAAGAATTGAAGTAGTTATAACAATTATTTGTTACTTTCTGGACATTTTTCTATAATACAATACTTCAAATCAGGCTGAAAATAACTTTTAATAGGTATATATAGTCGTACATCTACCTTCTTTCAAGTCAATAGGTTTACAATATTTACATATTTTGTTATTTGTTGTTGCAGCATTTTATTGATTGTGAATTTTCTTCATATAATCTTCTAGTATATATTATATAATACCATGTGAAATGATTTATGATTGTGTTATTTTATTTCTAACAAGTATTTGAAAGGAAAATTTTATAAAAACTACTTTTATTCTGATTGCGAAGGGAGATAATCAGTTTTAGAATTCAGTACAAACATACAAATTGTTTTTTTTTAAACCCGATGGTTGACCTTCTGGATGTCAAGTTGTATTAACAACGGTAACATTCAGAAAAACAATTGATCTGCTAGGGCACTACGTTTTTTGCTTTCAAACAAGTATGATGTCTGTTCCTTCACTGGCGTCAGGCTGAGCATGAACGGCGGTGACCAGGAGTTTTTGTGAATTTATACTTCTTTGGTTAGGAAGTATTTATGGAACCTATGCATTATCTCAAGTTATGTTTTGTATTATATATCAGTTGTTGACATACAATTATCACATTTACCACTCTCATTATAATTACTGCTTTGTAATATAGTGAGCTGACATGTGACGTCTGCTCTTTTTCGTGAATTTATTTTATGATTTCTTTTGTTTCTTCTTGGGACTTTTTATGGAACCCGTGCAATTTCCCACATGAGATTTATGATATATCTCTGTTTTTGCATGAATAAGTATCACAATTACCATTCTATAATCATATATTATCACAGCTCAGTGGTAGTTTGTTGACTTTGATGCTATCCAGCTTCCCTGGCAACTGAAACCGGATGTTGTCAGACATAAATAAACCACTCGCAAAAATCAACGACTGTTCCTGATATTTTTTGAAGATTTTGGTATGAGCGCAGTTGAGAACATCTATGAAATTTGTATATAATGCCAATACTATATCATACATACCATATGTAAAATATTTTACATGTTCTCACTTGCGCTCATATTTTAATCATTCAAAGTAGAGTCGGAAAAGTACGATTTTCCGTATAGACACCCGGTTATGATTTATTCATAGCATCATTTATAATCGATTTTCTCCATAAACTTGAAAAATAAGTTTTATTTCAACAAAATATAAAACTTCAGTAACTGTTTTTGGTCATTTTTGCCCCAGAGATTGTTATTCATTTTTTTGCATACAAAGGGGCCAAATACTGCACTTATCATACATCGTCCTTTGGCCCAGTAGTTTCAGAGGAGAAGATTTTTGTAAAAGTTTACGGACGACGGACGACAGACGACGGACGCAGGACGCCGGACGACGGACGCCAAGTGATGAGAAAAGCTCACTTGACCTTTCATGTCAGGTGAGCTAAAAATGACAAAAGTTGTTCAATATTAACTATAAAGGGCAATAACTCCTTAAGGGGTCCTCTAACAATTTTCATCATGTTGACTTATTTGTAGATCTTACTTTGCTGAACATTATTGCTGTTTACAGTTTACTTCTATCTATAAAAGTATTCAAGATAATAACAAAAAACTGCAAAATTTCCTTAAAATTACCAATTTTAGGGCAGCAACCCAACAACGGGTTGTCAGATTCATCTGAAAATTTGTGAGGAAATAGATCTTATTCTGATGGACATTAAATCTAAAAAGATTTGCCCTAAATGTCTTACTTTCAAAGATATAAAGCAAAAACGGCATTTTACCACTATGTTCTAATTTTAGCCATGTCGGCCATTTTGTTTGGTAGGCGGGGTCATCGGACACATTTTTTAAACTATAAACCACAATGATAATTGTGGCAAAGTTTGGTTAAATTTGGCCCAGTAGTTTCAGAGAAGAAAATTTTTGTACAAGTTACAAAAAAAATGATGAAAAGTTGTTAAAAATTGACTATAAAGGGCAATTACTCCTTAAGGGGTTGACTGACAATTTTGGTCACGTTGACTTATTTGTAGGTCTTACTTTGTTGAACATCATTGCTGTTTACAGTTTATCTCTATCTATAATAGTATTCAAGATAATAACCAAAAACTGCAAAATTTCCTTAAAATATCCAATTCAGGGACAGCAACCCAACAACAGGTTATCCGATTCATCTGAAAATTTCAGGGCAGATAGATCTTGACCTGATCAACAAGTTAACCCCGTGTCAGATTTGCTCTAAATCCTTTGGTTTCAAAGATATAAGCCAAAATATACATTTTGACCCTGTGTTCTATTTTTAGCCATGGCGGCCATCTTGGTTGGATGGCCAGCTCATCGGACACATTTTTTAAAGTAGATACCCCAAGGATGATTGTGGCAAGTTAAAAAGCACCTTACACTCTTATACATGTTATATTATCAATTACTTTATTATGTTACCAATTAGCACTTGTTGTTTAAATTAACATAAACCACTAATGATCCCACAACTGGTAACACAAATATATCTTAAAAAAACACTTTAGTTATTAAAAAGAACCGATCTTATGCAAATATTTTTGCAGAATATAATTTCACGATTTCTGCTTACCAGCTAGAAAAAGCAAAATAGACAACCCACGAAAATAACGCGCTATACATTATGAACTCATGTTACCATGGTTATATTATTTATTTTCACCTTTATTGTAATTGTTTGTTTATAATTTTTTGGGGCTAATTATTTTTCTCTGTTTTAGAGATTACAAGATTTTGGTGATGTTGAACTATTTGTTAAACTTCTCTTTATCATGTTTATTTATTATGTTTCAGACAGAGATTGAACAAAAAAGAGTACTGCAAAATCCAGTTATCAAAGTCTTCAATTTTCTAACACATCAAATGCAATTAATTTGTATCTATCGCATGCTACATGTATATAAATGGTTATGGCATAAAGTATTGTCACTAGTCTATTGGGACAATTAACTGGCAATACCCATCATTTGCACCTAGACAGAAACATGTGCGACTTTCCAATGTGGACTACATGTATGGCTTGAAACAGAACAGTATCTCTTAAATTAGGTCATTGTGATACATGTTATGGTTTCACAGCGGCAGCTAGAAGAGTTAGCCTGTAAGGCTATGGGGGTTTATTGGCCGTCTGAAAATTATAAACTACTCATTTTACCGTAACCAAGGATTTGTATTACTATACAAATCCTAGTCCAAATAATTATGACGTCTTGAAAGGCTATTACAATTTTTTTCTTTGACGCCTTACTTCGACGTCGAAGTAAGGCGTCAAAGAAAAAAATTATAATAGCCTTCTAAGACGTCATAATTATTTGGACTATACAAATCCTTGCCATAACAAGCAAACGAATTAGTACTTCGCATTTAGGCTACTCGTCACAGGCACTTGTTTCTATCCATACGAAGGTCGACTATCCATATAAATAGAATTTATATGGATAGTCGACCTTCGTATGGATAGAAACAAGTGCCTGTGCTACTTCGCATTTAGGCTACTCGTCACAGGCACTTGTTTCTATCCATACGAAGGTCGACTATCCATATAAATAGAATTTATATGGATAGTCGACCTTCGTATGGATAGAAACAAGTGCCTGTGCTACTCGTGTGTAGAACATGAAAACTCAGAGAATAGCAACAGTGGCTATAATTATTTGGACTATGAAATGTCGTAGGAAGGCGTCCCAGAAGAAAATTAAAATAGCCTTGCCAGACGTCATAATTATTTGAACTATAAACTTACTTGCTCAGCAAGATGTGCTGTGCAATGTTATTGTCTTGGAACACGTGTTTACCGTGAACCGGAAATACTAAAATGACTTTACTTGGTTTAATATTTCCCGCCATTTCCATGTGGTACGATATTGTCAATGTCACTTTGAAGACTTTGAACTACATAGTAGTCTCAGCTTTGAATAACTGTTACAGTAGTCTCAGTTTGAGCAACATAAAACTAAGCTACATTATGAAACTATTTTACCGCAAGCGTCATTATATTTCGCGGAGTTTTAATACCTAATGTATCTAGGTTCGACGGCAGTGCAAGACGTAGATAGACTACATAGCGGCAGCCTTAGCATTAATTTTTAACATATTTATGAAGTATAAAAGCGTTATGGCTTGGTTCTGCTTTTTATATTACGATAGTTTATTTATCACCGCTATTTAGGGACGACATCAAAAGATGAATGTAGGATAAAAAACTTAAATCAAATAGTTTGGGGGGGGGGGGGGGGGGTCAACATTGCTGCAAGTTTTGTTAATCTAAAATCGATTTTACATACATCCCTATTGGTCAATCAATTTTTCCCAAATTAAGTTAAGAGGGGGGTGTGGGGTCAGTGAAAAAACTATGTGAATTAAGTTTTTTTTTATCCTTCATTGAACTTTTGATGTCGTCGATCCTTATTGTCTGGTTTTTTTTCGATATAATATTATTTAAAACACTTACTGACTGGATATTTGTGGAATAATAAGTTTATTATTCCTCGGATACAACTATTGCCCTCGGCTACGCCTCATGACAATAGTTGCTCCTCGGGACATTAAACTTACTATTCCACTCATACCCAGTCAATAAGTATACGAATACTGATGTCTTAGTTTCATTTTCTTCGTTTTCCAGTTTTCCATCTGTATTAATAAGGATGGTTAATAACTGGTGCATACGTGGCCTATTTATTTAAAACCAGTTAATATTTTAGTTATATCAAAACGGTGCAGAGAACAGATGTGATTAAAACTATGTACAGGAGATGAAGCTATTTAAATGATAGTGGAGATAACAGCATATGTAAGCTGATCTCTGAAAGAGTCGACTATCTGTGTATTTACTAGTCTACTGATGTTGGTAAAAGATTCCATTGAGTTATTGTGTATGGGAAAAATGAAAATCTGTACGAGTCTTTCAATGTGATGTATCAATGTGTATGAAGGTGTGACTGTTTTCTGGTTCTCGAGTCTGATGAAATGAGAATTGTGCTAGATGGTATTAATATAGCAACAAGATGATGACGTGATGTGTGATCTTGTACATCATAACTTGGGCAGGCGTGCACGCAGTCTGCGTTGTGTTAAAAGAGGCCAGTTGCGTGTGTTCAGCATGTTTGATACACTGCTACTTTGGTAACAATGTTTCTTTGCTGGCCATATGACTCCCAATTTTTCTTTTGTCTTAAACAAAGATACTATTAGATTTGGTGTGTAGCATTTATATTACACTTATGCCCCTTAAAAATTTATAAAATTGCAGAATTTTTAGTTTCCGTTCTTTTACTTAAGTTTGCCTTAACCAAATGATATGCATCTTATACACAATGATAATAACCACAAACCTAGACCTAGTTTGAATTTTTGTGGCCTCACTTGAAAGATATTAAAGTTATGCCGAATTATAAATGATAAAAAAATGCAGGAATCTATATCTGTTCTAAAAATATCAATGATGTAATTGTAAATAGTTTTTTTTTTAAATTGGAGTAATCTTCCTTTGTCTTTTATTGTAGTTAAATCAACAACAACCAAATGGCAATGAATTATATAATGCAATGTTCAATGTTTATAACTTTAAATGATATGCAAGCGGGAGCATCATCTGTGTCCCATTGACACATTCCCCATTTATTTAGATGTATGTTCATATAAAATGGTACTGGTTTGTATGTAGTTTTTCTTTTTTCACTGGTATGTGGTTGTCAACTCTACTCCTTGTATGTAAATAGATATGTGAAAATGGTTACCTACTGGTTGAGACTGTTAGACACAGATAACTGTATTTTAAACGGAGTGTCTATTCGTCCGGCTAGCAGGATGAATAGTTAAAAATCTCTATTCGTCCGGCCATCCGTCTGCGGATGCGCAAATATTCAATATCAATAAAAGTGTCATGTGACGTGGAAAGTGTCCCGGCCTGAGGTGTCGGATAACACACGCGCGTATGCAATGGACGTGTTGAGAATTGGAGATCGTGATTCATATTTAAAGATGTCATAGTAGAGAGAAAACCAGAGAGAATGTGATTGTTTTAAACAAATGTATATAGGAGTGATTCCAGAGCAATCGCGTATACATGTTATTTAAACTGTGAGGATGATAAGCCTGAATTCGAACTTGATTAAGGTGAAATTGAAGATTTACCCCCATTTACCTTTAATATGGAGGCAAAACGCATTCAGAAAAAATACTAGATAAAACTTGCTTGGATACATTATTTTTTAGTTATACTACAACGCAGATCTATGAACATACTGATATGCCCGGACTGGGAATAAGACACCAGGGTTTGGGTATCCCCCTTTTTCGGTTCAGTGTATCTAATATATATTTTTTTTCTAAAAAAATCTTATCGAAAACACAATCCTACTTTTGAGGACAGGTTACACGTGCCTGCCCTTCTCAAATTTCATATGAATTAAAATCCCGAACAATTTAAATGAAGAATCGTACATAATCATATGAGGACCTTGCTTTAACCAAACTTCACTGACACTATAAATTCAGGATCTTTTGAAATCATAGATGAAGCCAATAATGATTGCCCCGACTATTTACCTTACAGGAAATTCAATACCCAAGCTCCTTTAGAATATTAGAATAAAAAAAATCTGAATCAAATGTATAGTTTATTTTTTTTATTAGAATGAGTTTTTTTTCATAAAACGAGGTTAGACAACATATTTTAAAACAACCCGTGCTTCATTCAAAACCTTTAAAACACGATGTTATATCTTCATCATTATATTTTTGGCCGGACAAATAGCGAAAAACCGTAAAAAATGCTATTTGACCGGCTTGCCGGACGAATAGCCACTGCCTATTTTAAAACATGTATATAAAGATATGTACGAATCTAGTTGTGTGAAGCCAAATGACATGCTAAATTGGTCTTGTAAAGTACGAGACATAGTATGTAAATATGGTTTTAGTGATGTTTGGTTTTCACAGAGAGTTAGAAGCAGTCAATTATTTTTGAGTGAATTTAAACAAAGAGTTATAGATAATTATATATCTGAAGGTTATCATATTTTGAAAATTCGCTGAAATGTACTTTGTATCAGTATTTACACGATGGCCACACTATGCAATTTTACCTTTATAGTCGTCCATTTAACAGTTTGTATAGTTCTTAGATATAGAATAAATGCTCATGCACTATGCATAGAAACAGGTAGATACTATAGGATAGCCAGAAATTAACGTTTGTGTAGTATGTGTAATAAAAACTGCTATTGAAGATGAGTATCATTTTATTTTAGAATGTGATAAATAAAACGACATCAGATGTAAATATATAAAGAGTTATTACTATGAGAGACCAGCTACGTTTAAATTAGTGCAACTGTTATCTATAAGAAATGTCAAAGAGCTTAACAACCTAGGAACATATTTATTTTCTGCATTATAAGCACGTAATGGTTAACTTTTCAAATGTTTATTTTTAGTTTAATATGTCTATATTTCATACTCCGCTTAATTCTTTCATTGATTTGTATAATTTGTGTATAAATGTTATAGTATGATGTATATTATCTATTGGATATTTATATTGTGTAAAGTCAATAAGCTGTATTTGCTTCCGGAAATAAAGTATTATTATTATTCAGTGTGAAAAGTAGTCACGATCAACCTCCGCCGTCATTAACACTGATCAACACTATCCACATCCAATTGCCAAAGCTTAAATTTTTCAGGGTTTGCCTTCATTTGATTGGAAGAGAACCAGTCTATCAGAGCCAAACTTTTTTCAAGTGTGGTAATAATGTTATTCGGGAAAGACGGGGAAAAGGCTGACTAAGGCAGTTGCCTACCG